>CM069868.1:37617471-37879971 GCA_036172795.1 Pelodytes ibericus | reverse complement strand
GTTTTACAATTGTCATTCGGGAGTTTGCGATTTATTTGTTGATAGTTCCTTAATGATGTTTCTTTCAGAGTCACAGTTTTGCTAAATGTTGTGTAAAAAGTAAATTGTAGCGCAGCAGATGTTGGTATTTGGATGAATGTGACTGCGATGAAGGGACAGCAACAGTCATCTCTGTCAGCTGTCTTCAGTCTCCGCAGGCCTGCTGTGTGGTTACTTTGGTGTGTAAAAACAGCTTGTTTTGCAACTGGGAGGTTTGGCATAGCTCTTGGCTCTGTGCCGCATGTTTAACACTAATGCTTTTATAGCGCTCTGGGAATAAATAATAATAAAAAATAACAAAAAAAACTTCATGGGCTGTCTCAAAGGGTGTAATCACTAGGCTTCAAAAAATAGTGCCCTTTCTATATTTTTCTTTCTTCTTTTTTTTTTAGGGGGTCTGTAATTATAAAATTCACAGAGTGGCTTAAATGTTTATTAATGTGTAGAATATGTTCATTTATTTAAATTTGGTGGGAGGGGGGGGGGGGTTAGATTTCCTAAATGTTGTCCCTGTACTTTGTATTTCAGAACCCCCTTTTTATGTGTTTGTTTATTGTTTTTATATTTCTTATTATCTACATATTTCAGCTCTCAAGGATTCCAGTTTGCAAATCTCTATTAAATTTAACAGCCAGTTTATGTGCTCTATCATGTGAATCTATCTCCATCAAAATGAGTTAAATAAAACTGGATGTATATTTAATACATCCGAATGCACCCCCACATAAACCAGGCTTTCAGAATCCTTTGAAACAATAGATGTTCCATTTTGACTGCTGTACATGTGTACACTATACCAAATGACACATTGTAGCAAAATCGAAAAAATTGTTTTGGACCAGTCGTATTTTGGGTCGATTTATTGACTTGATTATGAAAGAACTAAACAGTGTTGGTCCAGCAAAAAAAGGTATTAGAAGGTTCTACAATATTATGTTACAGTGCTCCTACATCACTGGACTACTATGGCTACTGAAAGCACACTATAACTAGGAATGATTGAAGAGGATGTCCATGCAAGGGCTCAAGTATCCATGCCAAAGCTGTGAAGGTCCATGAAACATTATATTTTCTATCACAGACTCCAACAAATTTGCCCCAGGAACAATGCTGGTACCTGCCCTCTGCTCATATGCAAACACCATGTAGTGTTTGGTGTGATGCTTGCTTGCTAGGCTGTGTGGGATACTGGCATCACCTATTCTTCAGGGTGGGGGATGATATGGAGTAATGGCAGAGCATCTTTAAGTGTATCATTTGCTGGCACTTCCACCAACCAATGTATGGATTAAATGTTTAGACCTGCCTGAAGAAGAACTTATTATCTATACATATGTTTTTTTTTTTATATATATTTTTTTTTAATCATTTCACATTAACGTTAGACAGAGCCAAGGATCCAAGATGGAGAAGTGGGGCAGGACCACCCTGAGTAAGTGGATGAAACTGCAAAAAGGTGATCATTGTTAACCTTATTGGCACATGCCTACCCAGAATCCCTTGCAGTGGTGGTAGCATTGTGTTTACTAATCACTCTGGCACTCCCCTTAATTTCAAGTGACATTTTTTTCACTTGAAAAAACCCACTTTAAAAAAAAGTGTTTTTTTTTTTTTTTAAATAAAAAGATAGACACTCCTAAATGTAATTACTAGGCTTTGCATAATTGAGTAGGGTGCACATTGAAATTCCTCCACCAACAAATAATCTGTATTTATTTATTTTGGTGAGCAGAAGTTACAAGTGATGGTTTACTTTCCAAATCCTAGTATTAATATAGACCCCCTATGTCACATTTGCATTCCAAGAGCCCCTTCCATTTCTACTATAACCTGACCACGCACACTACCAGGAAACCTTGCGCTGGTTAGATCTGGGGTTTGTCAGGTGCCTGTCGCAATGCTTATCTGCATTACTCACACTCTGACATCATTAATGGCAGCAACCCCTTGACCATGGAAGTCTTCTATGTATTTGTTAATCCCATTGACGGCTCTGTGTGGCATCTGGTGTCTGTCTTGTTGCTAAGCATTCTGAAGTCACTGCCGTGATATTGAGCGGAGAAACGTTTATGTGGATTTTAGAGGTGAAAGAGGAAGTGTTCATTGGTTTTACTTTCCCCATTGAATTTAAAGAGACAGAAGTTAAACTCCAACAAAATAACAAAGTGTTTAAACCCACAGCATATCTGAATGCACCCTTCCTGGTTAAAGTACCTACTGGGGATGCTACTTATGCCCCACACCCAGGGGATAACCAAAGAGACTATTCCTTTTTTTCTCGCCGGTTCATTCAACTTACTCACGCTTGGACTATTTCCTGACAGACAAAAAACGCTTTGCGAAAAGTCTCCGATTGCACCATTGGTTTGATCCAGTGGTCCGACCCCACACCCATTACCCTTGACCAAGCACAGCTCATGGTGGGCGGCCGCGATGAACGGTTACTTGAAGGACGCTCCCTGCTGTCCTAGCGTCTTTTATATGGATGGCAGAGAACATCCTAGTGTCACGAGGGGTTAAATAGGCAGACAAATTACACACCCTCCAATTACGCACATTTATAATGTAAATACCATAAATAATAATTATTGGGGGAGGATCCGTCCTGTTTTCAGGGTCTACTCTCTTTTTTTTCTTCCTTATTTGTTTGGTTTTGCTGATAAATAAGTAACTTTGTGTAAATTATTCTTTTTTGGGGGGGTTTGTTGGTGTTACCATTTGTTATTGTGTGTGACCTTATACTTGTATGTGGTGTCCTGTTGGTTATTGAAAAAAGTAAAATAAAGAATACATAACAAAAAAATAATAATAATAAACTGCATCATCCCCTCTTGTTGACCAGTGGTATTGTGTGAACTTTTCAACATATGTGAAAGTTTCCCATATGCTACCTGGGAAAAGAAACTTCCATTGGGTGTCCTGAAACAAATTTAT
Source organism: Pelodytes ibericus (assembly GCA_036172795.1). Classification (NCBI taxonomy): domain Eukaryota; kingdom Metazoa; phylum Chordata; class Amphibia; order Anura; family Pelodytidae; genus Pelodytes; species Pelodytes ibericus. Next base: position 37,876,998 of record CM069868.1, on the reverse strand, counting down.
AAACAATCACAAATAACCAATAACTGAAATGTCTATTCCGGAATCCGTTACAGTATGGGAATGTGAAATCCTGTAAAGCAATATGAAGAGACCCCGTCACCCAACTTTCTTTAAATATAAATATATATATATATATATATATATATATATATATATATATATATATATAAAAAGTTTTAATTTATTAACAGAATATCGTCAAATGCATTAATTTGGAGAACAAAAAGGCGTCTTTTAAGTGTATCTGTGGTGTCTCATGTTTATGACCACACCAGTGCCTTGCTATGTAAATTACTTCCTTTCAGTAAGAAATATGTCATTTGCATATCAAACCACATGATGATGTCATAAACGGGAGACATGACACCGACGCATGTAATGTATATTTTCCTCTGCATTTGCGTGCAGTTCTGTTAACACCATGTATACATCCATTTACATTAATTTCTGTACCTTTTTTAAAATAAATAAATGTGTGTACAGGTAACAAACAGTCTTCTGTTATATTCTGACTATAACTACGGGAAACCTGAGCGATGAATGTCAAACAGGTGTGAAAGCGGTATTGTTGGCCGTGGACGGTGTAGCGTCCATGTTGACCTTGGAATCTTCTGGCTTTGATTTATTTGACCTCCACATGTCCAGAGACCCAGCTGTTGCTTGCAAGGCACACATGTATGGCTGCTATTTATTTATTTCCCTTGTTGCTCTACTCAGACTGCTAGAGTTCTAATCTCCAAGTGCCTGTAGTCTGGAGTACAGCCAATCTCTGTGTTGCTGGCTGATGCACAGAGCACATGCACTAGATGGTGCCAGATTTTAACTGCAGAGGATGATGTTATAAAGGGGCATTGAAGCACCCTGGTTTCATTTATTTCATCTTTGGGTGGTTTGTCCCGTTTTCTCGGGACAGAGGTAGAGGTCGGAGGGGTTCAGGAGCACAATCCCGCGACTGCGCATGCACGGTTGCGCTGACACGCTGATTTTCCACACTCAGTAGAGGTGACAGTGATACCGCACATGTACTATCGCGCCTACACTCGACCTTTCCAAGCTCCGCCCCCCGCCTGGGGGAAAAGTTGGGAGTGATGCTAGTTATGCTTATTTTTTTTGGAGAGGATGAGGATAAATGCTAAGAAATCATAAACCGTAACCCTCACACCTTTCCCCTCCAACTATGACAAAGATTGTACAGTGGTACAATTTGGCTGTATATAAAATGGCAAAACTGCACCAATGATGTTTGTTGGATGAGTTTAAATTGATGCTAAAAAGACCCCAAAAAAGACTCGTGTCCAGTGAAGCAGTGTGAAAAACCATCCAGTTGCTGTGGACATATTCCATTTGTTTTCCCCTTGCTGTCCAAAATGCATTCGAAACCTCTACATGCAAGTTATTTTCTGGATATCTAGTTGAATATATTTAGGAGTTTTTCTCTGAAGCTGCTTTTAGGAACTTGCAAGACCATGTTTGGGGGGGGGGGGGGGGGGGGATGCACTTATGCAAATATTGGTGATTTCAAGTTCTAGTTTTGTTTCTTGTGTTTTGTATTTAATTTTGGATGGGACATGTGTGTTCTGTTTAACATAGAAACATAGAATGTGTCGGCAGATAAGAACCATTTGGTCCATCTAGTCTGCCCAATTTTCTAAATACTTTTATTGGTCCCCAGTTCGCCTGTCTTGTGCCTATCCCACGCATGCTTAAACTCCTTGACTGTGTTTACCTCTACCACTTCTGCTGGAAGGCTATTCCATACATCCACTACCCTCTCAGTAAAGTAATACTTCCTGATATTACTTTTAAATCGTTGCCCCTCTAATTTAAGACTATGTCCTCTAGTTGTGGTAGTTTTTCTTCTTTTAAATATACTCTCTTCCTTTACTGTGTTGATTCCCTTTATGTTACTGGTTTTTGTTTATGTTTGTTTTTGTTTCTTTCATGAAACAGTGCAGTAAATTCGGATTTGCTTCACTTTTCGTTCTTTTAATGGCCATGAATCATTAGTGCTTTTATAGCCCCGCTATAGAGAGAACTTTCCTCCCATCTCCTGCTCACTGCATAATTTCAATTAAAATGGTCTCTGTGAAGCCTGGGTGACTGTGCATCATCCTTCAGTGTGGCCAGCATCATCACATCTACTTTTTCCCATTTGTGCCTGGACAATTGAATCCCTACTCGCCCATGATTGGCAGTACAGACAAGTTTGTTTATGGTGGAGGATCCGTGTAGTGTTTTGTCCTATAGATTCTGTCTTATAATAGAAACTAAAAACACTTATCTCAAATTAAGAACTCAGTGTTCCATTTCTTTATTTATGGCGGTCCCTTTAACTAGACTGTCCGCTAGCAAAAGAGATCAGTAAGGGTCAGCTGTTGCTGGGTAGAATTATTTGCACCAGTGAACCTAACATGGTCTTTAGTTTACAGAGATTTAGCACACACACACACAAAAAAAAGCTAGAGGTAGGCGTGCAAATGGGGAAGCCATCCAAGCTCTAGTCCACTAGTTGGACAATACTAGTTTCAAAATTTGAGCCTTGACAAGGTGCCGAGTTTGGCGTGAAACGCGTAGGCGTCTGTTGGTACACCGGGGGGGTGAGCACAGAGGTAGGCGTGCAAATGGTGAAGCCATCCAAGCTCTAGTCCACAGGTTGGACAATACTAGTTTCAAAATTCGAGCCTTGACCAAGCGCCGAGTTTGGCGCAAAACGCGTAGGCGTCTGTTGGTACGCCAGGTGGGTGAGCACATTGGCATCTTTACTTGGCTGTACGTTACTACAGGATTAAAAATCTCACGTTACAGCTTAATGCCGCTGCCGTCTACAACTCCTCAAGCTCTTTTTATGATAGGACCTTTATCCAAACTTCAGGAGTTTGATTGATTGTTTCGTATGGAAGTATCATTACCTAAAAATAACAGCACTGACAGTCATATTCGACCATGGTGTTTTACTGAAGGAAAGTCTTTTGTGAATGGAATAAAGATCTGTCACAATACATTATATATGTATAATTCTGTGTTGTACTGCACTTTTTTTTTTTTTTTTTTTTTTACTACCTGAGAGACTGGCACAGCATTGTTATATCCAATACATGAAGAGTTAATATAATACTTCCCATTTTTCTCTCCTGCTGTTTGGTGGCGGCTCCAGGAAACGGTTCAATCTCACAATGAACTTCTAGTCTGTGGCTAGCATCACATCATTGTGTGATGAGTAATATCCTCTCAAAACTATTGTTCACAATGACTTTTTTTGTTTACTTTCTTCCCGCCTTATTACTGAATCGAATATTCAAACACCCTTTAGAATAAACCTCCCCTAGATATATTACAGGTTTAGTATCTCTTATCCAGAAATTCGTTATCCTCCCTCCTAAATAAATTCAGATTTGCAAGGGCACAACAGCTTATTCAGTGTCCAGCCCCATTAGGCTGTGATATAGCCTTTCCATGCATGCTCGGATTGCCCCACGCCCACTAAGAGTATGACATGTGCGCAGACCTGACACGCCAACGGCATGTCCACATCACAGCCTCATCACAGGTAAAGTGATACAGCTGAGAGGCTTTAATATATCATTATTGGTTAAATGATCCTTTATCCAAAATACATTTGGTACCAAGTATGTTGGAAACGGGATACTCAACTTATATGTACAATACGAAGCATTAATCTTATAATCAGACTTTTTTTTTTTATTTCCTCAAAAATCTTTACAAATACTCTATTCTATATACCATGGCATGACATGGCCAATTTGGTTTTTACAATATGTTGTATTTAGTTTCAATAAAAACGAGCAATTGTTGAAAATAAAATCTGATTTGGTAGAGCACACTGTAACCATAATCTTGACCCCTGATATAAGATCAAACGTTGCAAAACAAATGCATTATATACAGAGTTTATTCCATAACTAATGATTTTGGGGTCAATTTACTTCCAAGTCCCAGAATGTTGTGGATTAAAGAGTTGGAGAATGTTTGTTTGCACTTCCTCTTTCTGTGAAGTGTTTTGCTGTCTTTAGTTCAGTGATCTACTGACTTGGACACTGCAAATGTTTGGGGACAACAAATCTTGATGATGCTTGGTCAGTCTCAGCTGACCAAACAATGGAAATTAAGATAATCCAGTGAGTAAAAATGTGCAAATGAAATACAGACTGTGCAAGTTATGGGGGGAAAAAAAGCAGACGTAAAAACCCATGAAGTTTTAGTTTAGTCGATAGATGCTCAGCTGACCAAAGCTGAGATAGCACTGTGAGATATGTAATTCCCAAATATCTGTATTGTCATGGTTGGTCATCACTGGTCTAGTAAAACAGCCCCATGTATTTTGCATACGTAATATTTATAGGCACAATAGAAACACTGTAGATCAATTTTTACCAATTATTTTATATTGGATAAATTTGGGGACCAGGAGTCCAACAGAACCTCAACCCTTCACTTGGTGTTACTGGTACGGATCCATCATTGAATTCTTTGTGAAGGAAGAAGGTGGATTTTTAAAACAGTTTTTTTTTTTATTTTTACGACTCCTGGTCCCCCCATTTATCCATGATGAAGCCAAATACAAAAAAAAAGTTATCGAACCCCGGTTCTTGAAATCGGAGCTATGATTTCGGGTGATCATTGCTGTATCGCTCAGTGATCAGGCCATGTGAATCCTTTAATTAGAAATATCCTAAAACTCTACGATTGGCCCTCGAGGACCAAGTTTGGCACGCTGCCTTTGAAAGTTCCAGATGGCTGAATGTTCTAAGAAGTGTTCTTTGGCGGTAGCTAAACTAGCCTATATTCCCATACTTGAAGGTGGGTATAAAAGCATTTTGAGAGAGAAATTGTCCATTTTTAAAGGTCACCGGACTTTTTTTTTTTTCTTAAAGCTGCAGTTTTCTGGATGCTCATCTGTATTCTTTGTTGTGGGAGACAGCTGCAAGTTAGGCCTGGCTTGACTAAGCTTTGATAAAGCCAAGCCTTCTGCACCCTGAATCAATTCACTCTCACGACCGTGGGAATACCTGGGATTCTCAAATTGATTAGGGCAGGCCCCTTGAAGCTTGTACTAATACATAAATAAATAAATACGCCTTGGTCCAGAAACAACATGAAGAAAAACTCTGGACCATTGATTAAAGCTCTGAAATCTGTGTAGTAGTAAATGTCCAGAATAATTAATCTACTCCTACAAAGAATGTGAGAAGGATGCTTGTTCTATCAATCCATAGCCTGTAAAAATATTTCTACAATTACTACGGGTTCCATTCTGTGGCTACACACAAAAAAACAGCTAAAACATGCCCTCATTTCTTTTTTATTGCTAGTTTGTAATGGATTGCTGTTTTGTGCGGAGGTATCCGTAAAAAAAAAAACAAATAAAAGAAAACCGTTTGGGAGAGAGATCTAGACTAGGTGTGCCGGTAAAACATTCATTCTCACTGGATTGACTACTTGAGCACAGGTGCTTTTGAATTTAATTCAGAGGTTATCAAGTGCAGATCTAGCTTTCTTTAAAAAAAAAAAAAAAAAAAATGCACCAGCCCAGAGTCTCTGACGGCAAAAAGTTTTAATTTGTCCTTCTGTATTATTACATTAAAAAATTTGGCTTCCGATAGTTTGCATTTTTTTTTTGTGTGCCTTGAAAATCCTCAAGCCCTGAAATCTTCCAAAATCAGTACTAGAGATATAAATAAAGCCCTCCTGCCTAAAAATCACTTAATGCTTTTTTTTTATTTTATTTTTTACAGTAAATGTATTTTTTTTCCCCGAAAGCTCTTATGAATAAGAATGGTATTTATCCCAATTTAAAAAAACGGTTCATGGGCATAATGTCCATAGATGTGGGTGAAAAAGTTTATCGTCTTCTAACAACTACTTGGATGTCACAACTACATTGAAAATCTCCTGGCTTAAAAGAGTAGACACTGTGTGTATGTGTGTGTGTGTGTGTGTTTTTTTTCCCTTCAGAGTTTAGGGGATAGATTGCGAGGTGGGGGAAGCTCCAGGCCAAATTCTCAATGAATAAAGCTTTCAAACCCGATGTCCTGATACACAGCGAGACTGCAGACAGTGGACAAAAGCCTCGCCAAGTGGGAGAGGGGGAAAAAAAAGTGAATCTGTTTAACCTAATGAGGAGACCATGAAAAATGGAGGTTTCGGGAAAGACAGGCTTTTGTCAGAGCTGTGTTTGGGGGGATAAGTTTCTCATGGTCTCTGCATTTGATTTAAATACACTTGAGTTCCTTGTCAACCAGATGAGTAAGCCCCTACACACATGTATTGTGCAATAAATGTGTTATGGTGTATATAACACATACATGTATAAAAACCAGAAACTAGGCTAAATAAATAAATATATATATATATATATATATATATATATATTAAAAAAGTTATATATATATATATTAAAAAAAGTTACACATGTTTGTATGTAAATTATATATTTTTAAAGTACATATCATTGCCCAAAATATTGCGAGAAACTTAAACCATAATTTTAATAAATTAATAAAAAGTTTAAAAAAACATAGAAAGTATATTCTTAAATGTTTTTTTTTATGGTCATTCATAAGATACAGACTACTATATGACATATAGTATATTTAACTGTATTGAATTTCAGTTTTATACATGAATGCTTCTTCAGTCTATATAAAGGTAATTAAAAAAAAAAAAAAAAGTACAATTATTTTACAGTAAATTATCTTTCTGAAGAAGGATGAGACCTAAGAGCGTTTTTATTTTTTTTTAATTGCCATTTTGTTTATCCAGTGGCCCACATTATTACACCTGTCATTGTTTCGCTGCTTTTTCTTATTTATTTCTTTTTTCATCCTATGTTTTTGTTATTGGGCATGGGTTTTTTTTTTTTTTTAATGAAAACTAAAATCTATATATCGTATCCCTACGATTGAAAAAGTAGATTTTTAAGAAAAAAATAAATAAATTTAAATACATTTTTTTCTTTCTTTCATGCCTCCTGACAAATTGTTCTCTATGCGCTCCACATCAGCCTCATTAAGAAAAGAAAAGGGTGAAAAAGAAAAAAAAAAAAAAAACCTGTTCAGTAGATATGATAATTAAGCAGGTGCCGGATATTCTAGCTTTGTCTGAGCGTGAGAAATAGTACAAACATAGAATAGCCAGAGAGCTACTTCATGCAGAAGCATTTTTTCTTAACCTGTTGCCAGCAGTGTCAATCATTGTCATGCATGCTGCTGCAAGGGGCCTGAGATGTAATGTACGACCATCCAGCTGCATGGAAAATCAGTCGGAATAAAACTGGGAGAGCGGATTTACCCCCACTGAATAAGCTTGTTGTGACAGTGGACTGCCATATATGGTCTGTGAAAGGCAAAGAGCCGGGATAAGCTGTGGAGCGTCAGTCTGGTGTAGACAGTCTGCTGACTCAGGCTTGACCTCTCCATTGGGAAGCACCCTTGACTGCAGTCTAAGCCGGCTCATTGAGATTCAAGGCACAGCCAAAGCGTCCGCAGCTGTATGCTTGAGGCAAAGGCTGAGAACACATCCAGGGAGTGTCCAGGGAAGAAAAAAAAAAAAATTAACAAAGAGTTGGCCCCCTTCTGCACCACTGTGAATAGACAAACAGGCCAGAGGTCCTTGTCTCTTGGTGTGCATATTGGGAAATACATTTGCATAGAATTTTTTTTCCCAAGCTACCGAAATCCCGTAATACAAAAAAATCTCTCTCAGTTTGGCAACTGGAATTTTTTTTTTTTTTTTAGTTTCTGGAACATAAAGCAAGTGTTCCTAAGGTCAATGGAAAATTATTCAATTAAGCACCTTTTTTTTTCACTGTGGCCTCTGTAAGCTTAAGCTCTTTAGTAATAGAACACATTTCTCACTGCGGTGATTGGTTAATCGCTTTCATCACATCCATATGTTGACATTTTTTTATTTTTTGGGGCCCAACATTCCAAATAAATCATACAACTTTTCACAGGTTTATTTCTTTTGTGATTTTATGTTTTAGTATACGCACACGTGTATTAATCATTATTGTGTGTATGTATGTATATTTTTAAAGGACAATTTTGGCAACAAAAACAATATATGTTTAATTGCAAGATTCTGTTAATTGTATATGGTTTGTATAGAAATTATTTAATATAAAAATAAAGTATCCCTTTAGTTCCCTATATTTCTATCAGGGGGGCTGACATGTTTATCTTTAAGGAAGATATTAGCCAAATCCTCTAAACATGTCGGCCCCCTTATTTGGAGCATCTATACTTAATGCAATCTTTCAATTAAATGTAAGTTATTATTATTATTTTTGTTGTTTTTTTTTAATGTACCATCTAATTTTTATATGTTGTCTGTATAGGAGGGGATATAAAAATACATCAAATCTTTGAATCATTCTAACAAATGATCTGCAGAATTATAGTTTAGGGAAAAGAAAAGGCTAGTTGGAATTTTGTTCAGCTTTTAGACCCAAGGCTTGTTGTCTGATCCCTTCATAACTTTATAAACATATATTTAACTACAGTGTTAAATACTAATATTAACACCGTTTGCAAATATGAGGAAGAAGGTTGTGAAAATGTGGTCTTTATTGTTTAACCTTGATCTTTTCTTCAAAAAATACACAAAAATATTCTGCTCTCATGGCTAGCAAACAATTGCAAAGACAACACAGATTTATATATATAAAAAAAAAAAAAATTTTGTTAAATATGTGTAGCACAATTGTTGGCACCACTTTGAATTTATATGAGAAAAATATATTTGAAGTTTATTCCCATTGATATACCGTATTTTCCGGCGTATAAGACAACTTTTTAACCCCTGAAAATCTTCTCAAAAGTTGGGGGGTCGTCTTATACGCCGGGTACTGGGATTTACTCACCTATTTTCTGCTCTGTCTCCGCTCGCGCTGTTAAGCCGGTCCGTGGCTGTGAGGGAAGCGTCGTGAGCTCCCCTCAGGCCACGCGGCTTCAATAAAGTCTGTTTAAACTTTTTTTTTTAAACAAAACTTTATTGACCGCGCGGCTGGAGGGGAGCTCACAACGCTTCCCTCACAGCCACGGACCGGCTTAACAGTGGGAGACAGAGCAGAAAATAGGTAAGTACTGGGGATTGGGGAAAACTCTATATTTTAACCTAAAAGGTTAAAATATAGATGCGATTTTTCCGGCTTATAAGATGACTTAGTTGGGGAGGTCGTCTTATACGCCCAGTCGTCTTATACGCCGGAAAATACGGTAGTACATTTTTTAGTACACTTGGGTGACTAGGAACAGGAAATGGTTCAACCATGACTTCCTGTAAAACACAGGCCAAATTCCCTTAGTCACGCGTGACAATGGGTAAGACCAAGTAATATCGCGGTGATGTGCGGCAAACGGTTGTTGAGCAAGATGGGAAGTGGCTATAAGAAAATAGCAAAAGCTTTGGAAATGCCCATCTCCACCAATAATTAAGAAATTCCAGTCAACTGGAAATGTTATCAATTAACCTGGAAGAGGACGGTGTCTATATTGTCTTAAAGCACTTTGAAGAGGATGGCACCAAAATCTCCAAGAGTCACAGATGGAGAAATGCAGAAGTTTGTTGCAACTGGGGGCCAGAAAGTCTCCAAAACTACAATCCAACGTCAATGACGTCACCACAAGTCGTTTCAAGAAAAAAGCCTCCACTTTCATCCAAAAACAAACTCAACCGTCTTCAGTTTGCAAGATACAAATTGGTTCAAGTTCATTGGTCAGATGAAACCAAAATAGAGCTTTCTGGCAATAAACACCAGAGGTGGGTTTGGTGTCCACACTTGAATGGGAAAATTGGCCACTTTGCGTTACAGTCTACACCAAATAATTAGGCACAAATTATTTAATCCTCGAGTACAGCAGAATGTTGGCTAATAATATAGAATAAAGCCCAGAATCTTAATTTTTGGTACTTGATGTAAAGCACACTGATTATTTGTTTTGAAATGCTGTATTTGACCCTTGTGAAGAAGCCTAAACTTCCTCTGTTGAAGACATTCACACAACGGAGTAAGAGATATCTCTTGTTCATGCAATGAATGTCCCATAATTGTTGTTTAAATGCTTGAGACTTGATGGCTTTCCTTACAATGTCTAATCGTGTCTTCTCTAATCTTGTCTCACCTCATTTTTGAGAGATGATGGTACGATGAAACTGAAACTCCCAAAAAAAAAACAAAAAACACATCGGGTTTGTCTTCGAAAAATCTAGATGTTATTTATACAAACAGAACCTTATCCAATGACATTGTATGTCAGGTTCTCTAGTGCCCTCTGAACCTATTGGGTTTCAAGATAAACATGTAGCACACTGTTCTGTAATACACTATGTCAAGTGTTTTGGTTACATAATAATCTGAAAATTCCTAAAACTCTAAAAAAATGAAGGCCCAGTGAGGTTTGGATTTAACTACCCCAGTCTAGCGCCTACGAGTTTTATCTCTCTAACTTCACTGCCCTATGCATTAAAGCCAGCATATTTCACCTGTGTAGGGGGAATAAGAAGATGGTACAACAATGTACATTATTTAAAACCCTTAATGTTGTCATGTTTGCATTGTCTTGTTAGTTTCTACGTGTGAATGGAAACTTTTGTTTTATGTGGTCTGTATTCTACACCTTTCCTGCAAATCTGTTCATACAGAGGTTTACTTAAGGATAAATCTCTGTTCACTTTTTTTTTTGGAAAACTGTGATAACTTTGCAGCTGTGAAACTGAACACTTGGCATGGGAAACGGGTACCAAAAACTCCTATGCCTTTGTGCATTTGTTTTCAATCTGCAACTCCTTGACTACTAAATTTTACCCTCAATACTATATTTTGGGAAAGCTTTGAGATGTACAGTACAACCGTCCCATGACTTTGTTAGACACCACCAGACTACTGTATCGATCCATGGATTAAAGGAACAAGTATTTTAATTTATTTATTTAGAGTGTTTTACCAGAATACATTGAAATTTATCTTGTTTTCAAGTATGTCCTGTGGCCCACGTCCAGAACAGTATTACAGACTTTCACATTTAACAGTAGATTAAAAAAATACATACATGAATACATATATTTATAGAAGTTGGGAAGAGAACATACAGGGTAACTCAATATTGACACAAAAGACTAAAAGAGAAAACAACAACATGTACAGTATAATAACAGGTACATTCTGGTTTTAGAATTTGTGAGACACTCATTTTCAGGGATTTTAGACTAGAGGATGATTTGGTGGAATCATGGAGGCTTATTCCACATATGAGGAGCTCTGAAAGAGAACGCACCTCGACATGCTTCCTTTTTGAAGTGAGGGACAGCTAGTAAGGGACTGGTGCAGGATCTGAGATTGTAGGATGTGCAGGGAGTAAGAGTGAGCATGCCGCTCGGGTAGTGGTGGAGCTTTCCAGAGAAGTGGTTATGCACTAAGAAAGCTAGGTGGAGTGTGCACCTGTTGGCAAATGTCAGCCAGTACCTATATAGAGAGCCAATAATAGGATACAGCTTTGATATGAGCTTGTCAATATGGAGACCAAAAGACAAGTTTGGATCTAGCCACATACCAAGATACTTATATGAATTTACCTGGATGAGGTTATAACTGGATTTGGTCTCTATGTATATTTGAGGATTGTTTAATTTAAGTAGATTAACTTTTATCCTCAACAAAACAATGTTTTTTTGTTTTTTTTTAGTGTTGAGGAATAGTTTGTTGCTTGCTATCCAACTATCAACTTTAGGAAACTGACCCTGTAGCACGGATACCACTTGTGATAGTTTTAGTACCGCACGTATAAATGACCGTATCATCATATAGTCACAAGGCTACTCCACTATTATTATGTTTATTGCTTTTATTCCAAAATCCTTAAAACTAATAATAGAGTAATAGTAGTTTTGGTTTTTTCACCTTGCACTAAGATTTTAAGTTTAAAAAAAAAAAAAAAGTATTCTTTGCGAATGCCCACACTCAAAGGGTTAAAGGACTTAACTGCAGCAACAAGCTTGTAGCAGTTGGTAAATAAAGATGGATATTCTTTTGTTCAGCGGGTGCTCTGCACTCGTTATACTCCACTTACCCAGTGAGCTTCCCAGGGAGTGGCAGCTGTTTTTTGTGTTAGGCACTCTATCAGGGCCAGACAGCTCCCGATTCAGGAAGGCATTGTGGTGGTGGTGGTAAGGGGGGGGGGGGGGGGGGGAAGAACTGAATGCATTCTTGTTAAATTCTCAGTAGGATTAACTTTTCATGTGCCAAGAGGGCAGCGGTGTCTCTAGAGTCTCGTACCCTCTAAAAAAAAAAAAAATACAACAACAACAAAGATACATTCGTTCAGTCCTCCACGTGACATCTAGTAATAAAGGGTGTGTTTTGTATACAGCAAACGTTTGTGCACATGTTCTTGAAGTTGACCTGCCTTTGTGCATTTTTTCTCTTCTTATTCATAATCTTTTTTTTTTTTTTTAGCTTGAAACAATAAAACTACTGATAAGCAATGCGATAAGTTTACTAAATGACATCAAACAGCCAGCCCCCTCTTGCCATTTGAGCAGGGTTGTGAAAATGTTACATACTGCGTTTAGAAATTATCTCAAAAGGTGAAACATTTTTTTTTGTAAACTTTAGTATTTAGTTTTTTTTATTACAATAGTTCTATAGATGGAACCTTTAATCTGTAAAGTGCATTGAGGGGTGGGGGTTAGAAATGCAACCCAGAGCAGTCTAAATTTGATACTTCTAGAGGAAGGATAGGAAAAAGATAACTGGAGGACAGAAAAAAAAATAGGATCAGTTGTAACAAAGAGATGCTTGTTCCCAGAGGTTTTCATCTCTGTAATCTGTGTCCTGCCCATTGTGAAACTCTTTCATTCCAAAGACTTTTTGTGTGTTTTTTTTTTTTCTTTTCTTTCTTTCTTCTTTTTTTTCCATGAATAGGGACCCTTAAGATCGAGACGAGCGACGAAATACATTCTTGAGTACTACCACGAGATCTGTAAATAAAAATGTATTTTAATGTTTTTGGGGTATTTAAACAGAGATTGGAAATAGTCAGAATTGCCTAAATTTACTCTCAGACACCACAGTCTTCTCCATGAAAAGGTAACTTAAACCCCAAGAAAAAAATAATAAAATAAAAACTTTGTTCAATACAACCTTATGCCTCTGAGGTTAATAAACTATTAATGTAGGTGTCCCCTATCATCTCTCTTATTTACACTATTACTTGCCGACCCTTTCATTATAATCTATGGCGTAGATTTACCATTTTTTGTCCTTTGCCTGTTGCATTCTTGAAATAGTTCTCCTTGTAACTGCACTTGTCACTTTGTCTTGACAACGCTACTTTACCTAGCATTAGTTGTTGTCAAGTAATTGTTTGTCCTGATGATGCCAGTTAGCCTTGTGCCGTTAAGCATGCCTTGGGGCTTGAGATGCAACTATAAACCTCTTTCATTTTCATTATGTTGAGTGGGGCAGTTGACCCAGCCATCTGTACATCTCACCAGCAGTTGAAGCTTGCCGCACACTTCCAGCAACACAACAAAGTTGATGTCACTGTTGTATCCCGAGCTCAGCGAGAGTCGGGCAGGAATTTTTCTGCAATTAACTAGTCTGTAGCAAGAAAAGCAATGCTACTTTTGTCACACCTACTGTTTGTAACTCTGTCATGGGCTGGTGGAAGAGCCCTTTGTCCCTCACTTTTCTCTTGCCCCGGGAGAGGTAACTGGTCTTATGTCTTCCTTCTGACAAAGCCCTGGAGCCAGGGCTCCTAAAATGCATATTGCAGCCTCCTAACTATTTTAAAAAAATATATATTATTATTATCATTATTTTTTTATACGTAGGCTTACACAGACTCCTGAATATTATTATTATTATCATTATTTTTTATACATAGGCTTACACAGACTCCTGAATATTATTATTATTATCATTATTTTTTATACGTAGGCTTACACAGACTCCTGAATATTATTATTATCATTATTCTTTATACATAGGCTTACACAGACTCCTGAATATTATTATTATCATTATTTTTTATACATAGGCTTACACAGACTCCTGAATATTATTATTATTATTATCATTATTTTTTATACACAGGCTTACACAGACTCCTGAATATTATTATTATCATTATTTTTTATACATAGGCTTACACAGACTACTGAATATTATTATCATCATTATTTTTTATACACAGTCTTACACAGACTCCTGAATATTATTATTTTTATCATTATTTTTTATACACAGGCTTACCCAGACTCCTGAATATTATTATTATCATTCTTTTTTATACATAGGCTTACACAGACTCCTGAATATTATTATTATCATTATTTTTTATACATAGGCTTACACAGACTCCTGAATATTATTATCATCATTATTTTTTATACATAGTCTTACACAGACTCCTGAATATTATTATTTTTATCATTATTTTTTATACACAGGCTTACCCAGACTCCTGAATATTATTGTTATCATTATTTTTTATACATAGGCTTACACAGACTCCTGAATATTATTATTATTATCATTATTTTTTATACATAGGCTTACACAGACTCCTGATTATTATTATCATTATTTTTTATACATAGGCTTACACAGACTCCTGAATATTATTATTATCATTCTTTTTTATACATAGGCTTACACAGACTCCTGAATATTATTATCATCATTATTTTTTATACACAGTCTTACACAGACTCCTGAATATTATTATTTTTATCATTATTTTTTATACACAGGCTTACCCAGACTCCTGAATATTATTATTATCATTCTTTTTTATACATAGGCTTACACAGACTCCTGAATATTATTATTATCATTCTTTTTTATACATAGGCTTACACAGACTCCTGAATATTATTATTATCATTCTTTTTTATACATAGGCTTACACAGACTCCTGAATATTATTATTATTATCATTATTTTTTTATACATAGGCTTACACAGACGCCTGAATATTATTATTATCATTATTTTTTTATACATAGGTTTACCCAGACTCCTGAATTGGCCTTTTTAGCTCCTGAAGTCCTACAGTAATTTGTCTCTGCATTAAAAATAATCTCTCCTCTACCACAATGACTCTGTTATTCCGTTTGCTTCTATCATAGGATGACGATAAATGAGTGCAACCTTTCATTTACCAAGGGATTTATTTTTCAGCTCAGTTTGTTTACAAAGGAACAGACCAGTTACCTGCTGTTTCATCATATAGTATTACAGGAAAGCCATGTTCTAAATATCTATGGATACTTATCCATGGCAAAAATAACTGCAAATTGATTCAGATTATAGAGTGGAAGACATTGGGGGTGAGGGGCATGTGGGGGGATTTCGATTTTACATTTTGGCATCTCTGAGGAAAATCACATGTTGTCCCTGGTATGGATAGGTTCCTTCCACCATAGAGCTTGCATTCCCAATTGGTACTCACAATTACTCAGTATACATGGAGTGTGCTGTGCCCTCCTTTCCACTTCTCTGAGCCCATGATAGAGGAGGAAACAGAGGGGTGTAAGGCAGGAAACCAGTATATGATCCACACATGTCTCGGCTTAGTGAGGATGGACCCGGCTAATCGGCTCAGGAACAAAAATAAGTTGATTTCTGTACATTTACCAAGTTCTTGGTGAATTATAACTGTAGCATTGACCAAATTCAGATTTGGAATTACTGGATTAGGATTTCACATTTTTTTTTTTTTTTTGGTTACACTTTTCTAAAACGTTCACTTAAAAAAGACTGAGACTTATCTATTGCACACTTCAATACATTACCCAAATTCCTGGCCTGTTCCATTATCATAGAACAGGCCAGGCAGAAATAATCAGTCTAACATAAGAGTTTTATATTGAGATCATGAATAGCAGTGGAACACAAGGCCAGGATGACCACTATCCAGTTCCTTGCTAGCACCAAAACAGGCCTGTGATTCTATTTATACACTACTGCAAGGAGGTGTCATGCTATTGGCCTGACTTTCCGCTCAGACATATTGCATGACCTAATGAGAGCGCAACCACACTGAGGATGTTGTGATGTCTTACATTATCTTGAAATTGCCTAAACCACAGGACCTTCCGGAGTTTAATTCATGTGTTTAGGGACCATTGCTATAGCAAAACCCTGGCCACACTGTAATGGCTGACATTGGCAAGTTGCTTTTAAAACTGTTTGAGTTTCTGTTACGTGGGTGAATCATTTTTCTTACCTTGGACTATTCCGACTGAGTATTCTTGCTTGGCTATTAAATCTGTATGCATAACTATAGTAATCTGCACAAAAGTACTTGCATTGCAAAATGTAAATGAAAAAGTTCTCCATATGTCACAGTGAAAAATGACAATAGCAGAAATAATGCATTGGACATCTGCTCTGAATCTTACATTTTGCTGTGCGTTTAAGGATCAGATGTTGCAAAACCTAAAATGTATTATTTATCTCTGTATGGGAAGCAGTTTGGTTTGTTTTGTTTGTGCTGTGGCTGCTTTCATCTCACTCGTTAATGAAGTTTAAATTTATAATATGTCTTGTAGTAAAAATTATAGACGTTTTACGTGGGCTTTAATAATTCATAAAGGCTGGTACAAAATTTTCTGGTTTTGAACCAATGTTTTTTGGGATATGCACATATAGAAAAGGACTTATCTCCCTCTCCATTTGTAAGCTCTGCGAACAGGGCTCTTTCTTCATTGGAGCACTGTTGGTACATCTCCTAGATTTTGGTTTTGTGGGACAATAATAACCTGGGGCTTTTAATGTGTCTCTGGATTAGGCTGACCATGCTGGCGACTGTGCGTTCTAGATGCTGTGTGAGTATAGGTGGAAATCTGGCGACTGTGCTTGTAGATGCCGTGTGAGTATAGGTGGAAATCTGGCGACTGTGCTTGTAGATGCCGTGTGAGTATAGGTGGAAATCTGGCGACTGTGCTTGTAGATGCCGTGTGAGTATAGGTGGAAATCTGGCGACTGTGCTTGTAGATGCTGGGTGAGTATAGGTGGAAATCTGGCGACTGTGCTTGTAGATGCTGTGTGAGTGTAGGTGGAAATTTGGCGGCTGTGCTTGTAGATGCTGTGTGAGTGTAGGTGGAAATTAGGCGACTGTGCTTGTAGATGCTGTGTGAGTGTAGGTGGAAATTTGGTGACTGTGCTTGTAGATGCTGTGTGAGTAAAGGTGGAAATCTGGCGACTGTGCTTGTAGATGCTGTGTGATTAAGGTGGAAATCTGGCGACTGTGCTTGTAGATGCCGTGTGAGTATAGGTGGAAATCTGGCGACTGTGCTTGTAGATGCCGTGTGAGTATAGGTGGAAATCTGACGACTGTGCTTGTAGATGCCGTGTGAGTATAGGTGGAAATCTGGCGACTGTGCTTGTAGATGCTGGGTGAGTATAGGTGGAAATCTGGCGACTGTGCTTGTAGATGCTGTGTGAGTGTAGGTGGAAATTTGGCGGCTGTGCTTGTAGATGCTGTGTGAGTGTAGGTGGAAATTTGGCGACTGTGCTTGTAGATGCTGTGTGAGTGTAGGTGGAAATTTGGTGACTGTGCTTGTAGATGCTGTGTGAGTAAAGGTGGAAATCTGGCGACTGTGCTTGTAGATGCTGTGTGAGTAAAGGTGGAAATCTGGCGACTGTGCTTGTAGATGCTGTGTGAGTAAAGGTGGAAATCTGGCGACTGTGCTTGTAGATGCTGTGTGAGTATTGGTGGAAATCTGGCGACTGTGCTTGTAGATGCTGTGTGAGTGTAGGTGGAAATCTGGCGACTGTGCTTGTAGATGCTGTGTGAGTATTGGTGCAAATCTGGTGACTGTGCTTCTAGATGCTGTGTGAGTATTGGTGGAAATCTGGCGACTGTGCTTCTAGATGCTGTGTGAGTATAGGTGGAAATCTGTAAGACAGTCACGGCCTGTCTGAATCTGTAATGGTTTGTGACTGTACTGCCAGTTAGTGTATGTCTGTGTTTGTCAGTGAAAGATGCAATAAGGGATTGGTACGTGGTTCTGTCTCACTGGAGACACCGCTTTGCAACAACTGCTAATCTAAGGATGATGATATTATCAAGATGCCACTTTGCTGTAGACCAGTGAAGTAACACAGATTGTGGGGGGATCTTGCAAACTCCCCCATTACCTTAATGTTATAAACAAAATTGTTGTTTTTACATGCACTGAACATTTTTGCATCTTCATTTCTGTCCCCTGCCAGATTTCATCCTCCTCCTTTATCAGATTTTTCTTACTCGTCAGCCTCCACACAACTCAAGTCGTCCATAATGCTCGGTTGTGTAATTCCATTTTGTAGTGCTCACCTCTCTCCAGCCTTATGTATTATATCTGTCTCTGCATCCATCCCCTGCCTTGAAATACAATGAACTAAACAAAACCCCATAAAGTTTATATTTTCGGTGGAAGGGAAACCTCATCCCAGGTCATCTGGTGATAAAGGAGGGAAGATCTGTGCCTCCACAGAACTCTGCCTGAGCTCCCTCTAAAACCACTGCTGTGTGCAGGTCCGGAGTGAGTCAGATGGGACTGGGATATGACCTCATCGCCTGTTGGATAATGGCAGTAGTCTATAGCATATTTAAATCCACCAATCTAAAACTAGAGATTGACCACATCCGTTCCCCAGTTCAGTAAGCAGAAGTATAATGACTTTGTATACACTTCTGCTTCCTATATGTACTAATAGTATTTACTGGGATGAACACAAAACCATCAGCAATAGAAATTTGACTAGCAATCTTTAATAGATCAGAGGGTGGGGCGACGCGTAAACCCCTCTGTCTGTGGACAAATGTAATGTTTTACAGAAAAGGTCGTAGGTACACATACAACCCATCAGCAGAGGAGTCCTAGAATGATTATAACAAGTCAAATACACATTGAAAGTTTTTTTTTGGGGGGGGGGGGGGGGGGGTTAGGGATTGACCTTGTGACTATAAAGTTTACCAGTTCTTGCTGGCTGAGAAATGTACTCCTTAGAGCACCTCTCACAAAATGTACTTTATGCAATTAAAAGGATGTTCGGGTTTGACTTTGTTGGCGAGGGCTCCGTTTCAACCCTTGGTCACGTATCTAAAATGTTGTGCTGTGCAGGTAAAGCCAGATTTCTGAACCTTGTGAATTACAAATGAATGTCATACCAATTATGAGGCGTTGTGAGATTCATGTTCTTCTGATTTTTTTTGTTCACCCCAGTGCGATGAAAGATGATTAAGTCTTCTTCATTCCCTCCTCACTTTAGGGGAGTACATCAAGACCTGGAGACCTCGTTACTTCCTTCTCAAGTCCGACGGTACTTTTATTGGGTACAAAGAACGCCCTCAAGATGTGGACCAATTAGAAACGCCTTTGAACAATTTTTCCGTAGCCAGTAAGTAGTCTCTTATTTGACTTCATTTGTCCATAGTTGCCACTGGACCCGTATTAAACCTGCCTTCTTGCAGGGGGTAGCATCTATAAGCTGTTAGACTTTGCCTACACCTCTCAATCCACACATTTTGGATTTTTCAGGATTTCCTGGCCTTGACCAAATAATTCTTTTTAGCTTATGTATTTAAGTATTGTTACTTTCGACCCACTGATTGTAAATCTTTTGATTCATGTTTTTAGGGATCACTCCAATAAAGCATCATGCAGATCTCCCTGTAAAGGCGCAATTGTTATCTACAGAATACACACAAATATATATATATATATATATGTAAAGGCTTGCCTGGAGTTGTGGGAGGGGCGTGGTGATCCTATTTAAACTCACCCCCCTTTTTCTGCATCACCATGCAGGCCCCACCCACCACTCCCTCAACTCAATTTAATTTATTATTTTATATCTAGGGTGGGCCCTATTTATTACAGGCCTACCGCGTACATCAGTTTCGGCACACTTCAACCGACTTGTTCATACCTATGGTTACACCATACTATACATACGTTACGTTACAAGAATAGCACCGAACACAAATATATATATATATATATCACACATAACTTCCCTTGCAGCACATTTTCTAGCATGTTGTTAATGTATTCTAAGCAATAATGATTACTAGTAAGCACAACGTATACGTCAACCTGTCAGTGAATGGCAGGGTATACGTTCTTTATTCGTTTGCTCACACAGGGCTGGAAAACCTCCAGTATCATTCACAAGCTTGTGTCAACCTTTTAATTTATACGTGTTCATTTAGTACTTAAAGTGTCACCGATCTTTAAAAATAGCGCTCTTGCCTCTGTTTATTGCGGGAGAGGTTATTTATTACATTGTGCCTCTCAGTGGGCGATAAAATGGCATGGACTTTACAAACATACGTGCCATTTTACCTCCACACGCAACCTTTATGCTTCAGCCTGTGGTCTGGCATGGTAAGAAATACTTTTGCTCCAACTACGGACGCATGGGTTATTTTTAAGGTTTGGCGACTCTTTAACATACACGCCCATTTATTTGATGGGTGATGTTCTTTCTGTAGTTAGTAGGTAAGACAGTGTTTTGCTTAATCACTGCAAAGCGCATTTAATATATATATATTTTTGTAATACGTTATTATTTTTAAGGCAGTACATATGATATCTAAACAATTTGAACAGTGTTATAAACCCACATCTATTTTAAAGGCAGAATAAAAGGCTGCAAATAATAATAATTCACATTTTGCGTAGACTTTTTTGACCCCAGTCTGTGCAATTTATTAATGGTGTGTATAGTTAAATACATATTATATATATGTGTGTGTGTGTGTTCGTATAGATTTTTTGTAAATATATTTTTTATATATATATGTGTGTGTGTTCGTGTAGATTTTTTTTTTTTTTAAAGGATTGAGAAAATAAAAGTATTATATATTTGTAAAAAATATTTTTTGTGTGCATGTAGATTTTTTTAAAATATATTTTTTATATATATGTGTGTGTGTTCGTGTAGATTATTATTACTGTTATTTTCTCAATCCTTTAAAAAAAATATTATATATTTTTAAAATATATTTCTTGTTTGTGTTCGTGTAGATTTTTTTTTTTTTTAAAGGATTGCGAAAATAAAGTCGACAAACCACCTTGCTTTGTAGGTTTCCTGATTATGTCATATTTGGCATTGCTAAATTCTGATTAGGTTTCCTTCTGGATTCCTTAAATGGGAAGGAAACTGAAGACAATGATGTAGGGTAAAAAGAAAAAAAAAAAATTTGACCAGGTTAAAAGGAAACTGTAGTTAAAATACAGGATTCTACCATATCAAAGAGCATGCTGGACCAATTCCAAATCCTATACATGTAGTAAATAGTGTTCTTATCCATTCTAACTTGTTTTATGGAGCAGTGTGGAGCTTGATTTAAGAATGCAGGGAAAAAAATGCGCTCACATTCTGGGGTAAGGGGAGCTCACAATTTTAAATATCTTAAAGGGAAAGTTGATTTTACATACTTGCATTGTTATATTCTAGCTTGCCTTTATGTGTAAATCTGGATAGGCAATTGCCGCTATATATTTATATGCGTCAAGAGGCGTGTGTATCTTTAAACATTTGGCTTCAAAAATAAAAACATGTCTGCCTCCTATATATTCCAAAAATACAATAGTGCAGATTTTTATAATGTTTTGATTATTTTTTATTATGAAAATATTCAATAAATAAAATGTTTTGTTATCCCCCCTTACTCCCCCCCCCCCCTTCCTTATTAGTCCTGTTTATGGCTTAAGTACATTTGAGATTATTTGACACTAAAGGGGGTTTACTCAAAAAAGAGAGACTTGCAGGGAACTGAGATGGGAATTTCAAACTTTAGGCCAATGTAACCGAGTCGAGAACAACTCTCCTTAGAGAATTTTTTTTCGACTCTACTTTAGGCCTAAAGTTGTGCAAGTTTTGGGTAGGCCAGTGTTCTACCTGCTAGGGCCAAAAGGGTGATTTTTCCAGGGCTATAATGGGGGATGAAGGATGGTAACTGAAATTCATGAGGTGATATCTGGCTTTTTTACTTTTTTTTTTTTTTTTACTTTTTTCATATTAGGTACTTTATTACCATGACATTATAATAGTCATGAAAATTCTCCTTCCGCGCTCACTATCGTTCTATCCCCTTTTTCCGCCAGGCCTTTCTTCATTCCGAGAGTATGTCTGTGTGCTTGTAGTATATCACTCATCCCAAAATACCTATATCCCGAGTTTAACTTTTTTTTTTTGGCTGCAATCACAGCAGTGCAGGAAACCTTTCCATTATTTATGCACTCTGAAAGCATGTGTCAAATAGATTTCATACTCAGCGTTTGACTTGCTTTTATTAGCCGGATATAGGCTGACTAAGTAAAAAAGGAAAATCTTATTGTCCATCTCTTCGATTAAAGAGGTTGCGAATTTGCCAGATTTCCAACATAAACTTGAAAAAAACCTACTGTTATCATTAACATTTTTTTTAATTGTTTATAGTTTTTTGTTGTTGCTTTATTTATCCACTGTAATAACATGTTTTTTTCCCCTGCAAACATCCATGCCTAGCCTAGCAATACTTAAAGGGACTGTAAACATTCTCTTTACTGTGCATGTAGAGAATTACAAAATAAAATATTGAAAATGATCTATACATTGTGTTAAGAAAATTGCAAGCAAATGTCTGAATTAGGAGAAAAATTAGTTTTAAATGCGTCTGTTTCTCCTGTTTATGACCTCACCTGTGGCCTGATATGCAAATGAACTGCTTTTCAATGGGAGATGGGTAATGTAAGCCAGAGGTGATGTCATAAACTGGTACGCCACAGACCAATTTAAAACAAATTTGCAATTTACACACTACATAGATAATGTTCAGTCATCCTCTACGGGTATAGTGCAAACAATGTTTAGGTGTTTTCCAGGGGCTCTCCAGTGGAGCATTATCATGGTTGCTGACTAAGGATGAGCCCGTGTCTGTGTATCAAGGAGCATCGCACAAAAAAAAGCATAATAATAGTGAACTTAGGCACAAATGTTACTGGCCTTGGCAAGTTCATTTAACAACCAAAAACAGCTGCGAGGAACTGCAGATTTAAAAAGGAACTCACCCTGAACGTAGAAAGCTAGAAAGCCCCCCCCCCCCCCCCATACAATTGTAATTGATTATGTCGGTAGATAAGTGGTCTTTCCCTATCCTTTTTTGGAGTGCTTCTAGGCAAAGATGGGCGGGGCCAAGAGTGTAGCGGGTGGGGCGTGTCAATAAATTGAATCGCGTATGGGAGGTAGCGGTAAGCCTCACTCTCTACCTGTGAAGCACCAGCTTGCCCCCTCGTAACCTGCATAATACCCTGGAGCATTTTTCCCCAGTCTTTTAGGAAAAATACAGAGTGTTCCCCTTGTAGGTTCGTAAGTTTATTTGCATATCTAAGAACCTTTTATAAGTCAATGTGTGGCCAAGTATCCTAATAAAGAAGTCTAGTCACATGGTCAGCCACACAATCCTGACAAAGCACATTTATTATCCGGCCTGTGTATCTCTTTAAATGAGCTGGGCCAATTCTGACTTTGACATCTTGTTCTCATACCATTTCAAGTCCACTAAAAAAAGACTCAGACTTGTTTATTCAATCTCTAAAGAGGATTAGTCCCTGCTTTGTAAATAGATAGTAAAGGGGCTGAGTCAGTGGTAATTGATTCTTTTCTGCTATTAAATGAACTTTCTTCTTTTTTTTTTTTTTTTTTTTAACGGTTCATTCTGGTGTGAACAAAAGTGGACAAGTAACTGCATATTCAAGCTGACACTTAAAGAATAAATCCCATTTATTTGTTCCAACTTTTTATTTTAATATTTTTTTTTTGCCATATGTAGCTTGAACCCTGTTCCTGCGCTAAATCTCTACCCTGCTGTTGCTTACATCCCAAGAGGATTTGTCCAGTCCTTTTCCTAATTCCCAAAGATTCCCTGCATGCAGTTATATTCACATAATAAGCTGTATAATATACAGGTTAGGCACCATCAGATGCACCAAACATGTCCGCAGTGTCCCTTGAAAGAAACCAACATTACACTTTTTATGAAAAACCTAGTGCCCTTACACTTACTGGCGAGAATGAGAATATGAGAGTTAAAACGTTCTGCTTCACTAACTCATAATACAATAGAAGCGCCATTTAAGATGTGTTTTAATCAGGCAGGTGTGATGATCTAACACAATGTAAACTTTTTTTGTCTTGGAAAGTTGGGGGGGGGGGGGCGGCGGGTGTGCATCCCTCTTAAAACTGAACCTGTCGTCAACATCCGATTTCAGGTACGTACATGCCCTTAATCTTCATATTTTTCAGTGAAATTGAGCACCACGGTAGGCGCTGTGGGAAAATGATGTCAGCATTTGGGTGCGGAGTACAATAAAGACAAATGATTTTTGTTCCAAGACACTTATGGTACCTCCTTCTATCCCCTCATATGTGATAGAATGTCAGCTGATGAAGACAGAACGACCAAAACCAAACACATTTATCATCCGATGCCTCCAGTGGACCACGGTAATTGAAAGAACGTTTCACGTGGATTCTCCCGAGGAGCGGTATGTTTCATTGTGTGTTTAGAGATTTTCATCAGACGCGGCTATGCGTTTTTTTTTTTTTTTTGTTGGCACTGCCGGGGCCGTCCCTTAATCCAGCTGTTCGGAAAAAGTGACGTGCTTCGGCAGTCGAGACCTCGGCTGATGCTCCACCAAAAGGATGAGCACAGTCACGATCTTATAATGGACCTCTTTTGAAGACCTGTTTTTTCAAACCGGTTTGTTTCCAGTTGTGAGTTTCGCTGGCTGGGTGAATTAAACAGAAGAATGTAATCCAGTCATGAAGCAACTGGAAACGAACGGGTAATGCAAAGGAACAACCTTGATAGCTCTAGAAACTAGAACAGATATCCACTTTTCTTGCTTATTAAATGTCTAGATAAGTAGAAAGACATTTCTCGTCAACAGCCCTTACAAAATAACAACAAACAGAATCATTTTACAGCCGGATGGTCTGAAGCCCATTTGATTGTCCTTGCAAAGAAAAGAACAACTTTTTATTATTATTATTATTATCCCCTTTTCACAATAGAGAATAAAAAATGATGAAAAATAATCTACACGTGGTGTTTAACGTATAAAATAAGAGAAATACATGTTTCAAGCATTGTGGCTTGATATGCTAGTGACACTTTTCCCACTGCAAATGTAGTTTACAGGTGATGTCATAAGTAGGAGACGCCACAGACAACTCTTATTTTATGCATTTGGCTCAATGTGTCTGCGCCGTCTCTGGTTTATGACATCACCTCCTATGTATATGGACTACAGAAAAAGGTGTCATTTTGCTTTTCATGCCACAAATGGGAGACCGCGCAGGCACATTAAAAAAATATTTTTCTCTCTAAAATTTTCCTGCAAGTCTACAACACAATGTATAACACTGTATATCCCCAGTGTGGATACTGTCTACAACACAATGTATTACACTGTATATCCCCAGTGTGGATACAGTCTACAACACAATGTATTACACTGTATATCCCCAGTGTGGATACTGTCTACAACACAATGTATTACACTGTATATCCCCAGTGTGGATACTGTCTACAACACAATGTATAACACTGTATATCCCCAGTGTGGATACTGTCTACAACACAATGTATTACACTGTATATCCCCAGTGTGGATACAGTCTACAACACAATGTATTACACTGTATATCCCCAGTGTGGATACTGTCTACAACACAATGTATTACACTGTATATCCCCAGTGTGGATACTGTCTACAACACAATGTATAACACTGTATATCCCCAGTGTGGATACGGTCTACAACACAATGTATTACACTGTATATCCCCAGTGTGGATACTGTCTACAACACAATGTATTACACTGTATATCCCCAGTGTGGATACTGTCTACAACACAATGTATTACACTGTATATCCCCAGTGTGGATACAGTCTACAACACAATGTATTACACTGTATATCCCCAGTGTGGATACTGTCTACAACACAATGTATAACACTGTATATCCCCAGTGTGGATACGGTCTACAACACAATGTATTACACTGTATATCCCCAGTGTGGATACTGTCTACAACACAATGTATTACACTGTATATCCCCAGTGTGGATACTGTCTACAACACAATGTATAACACTGTATATCCCCAGTGTGGATACGGTCTACAACACAATATATAACACTGTATATTCCCAGTGTGGATACGGTCTACAACACAATGTATTACACTGGATATCCCCAGTGTGGATACTGTCTACAACACAATGTATAACACTGTATATCCCCAGTGTGGATACGGTCTACAACACAATGTATAACACTGTATATCCCCAGTGTGGATACTGTCTACAACACAATGTATTACACTGTATATTCCCAGTGTGGATACTGTCTACAACACAATGTATAACACTGTATATCCCCAGTGTGGATACTGTCTACAACACAATGTATTACACTGTATATCCCCAGTGTGGATACTGTCTACAACACAATGTATAACACTGTATATCCCCAGTGTGGATACTGTCTACAACACAATGTATAACACTGTATATCCCCAGTGTGGATACTGTCTACAACACAATGTATAACACTGTATATCCCCAGTGTGGATACTGTCTACAACACAATGTATAACACTGTATATCCCCAGTGTGGATACTGTCTACAACACAATGTATAACACTGTATATCCGCAGTGTGGATACTGTCTACAACACAATGTATTACACTGTATATTCCCAGTGTGGATACTGTCTACAACACAATGTATAACACTGTATATCCCCAGTGTGGATACGGTCTACAACACAATGTATTACACTGTATATTCCCAGTGTGGATACTGTCTACAACACAATGTATTACACTGTATATCCCCAGTGTGGATACTGTCTACAACACAATGTATTACACTGTATATCCCCAGTGTGGATACTGTCTACAACACAATGTATTACACTGTATATTCCCAGTGTGGATACTGTCTACAACACAATATATAACACTGTATATCCCCAGTGTGGATACTGTCTACAACACAATGTATTACACTGTATATTCCCAGTGTGGATACTGTCTACAACACAATGTATAACACTATATATCCCCAGTGTGGATACGGTCTACAACACAATGTATTACACTGTATATTCCCAGTGTGGATACTGTCTACAACACAATGTATAACACTGTATATCCCCAGTGTGGATACTGTCTACAACACAATGTATTACACTGTATATTCCCAGTGTGGATACTGTCTACAACACAATGTATAACACTGTATATCCCCAGTGTGGATACTGTCTACAACACAATATATAACACTGTATATCCCCAGTGTGGATACGGTCTACAACACAATGTATAACACTGTATATCCCCAGTGTGGATACAGTCTACAACACAATGTATAACACTGTATATCCCCAGTGTGGATACTGTCTACAACACAATGTATTACACTGTATATCCCCAGTGTGGATACGGTCTACAACACAATGTATTACACTGTATATCCCCAGTGTGGATACGGTCTACAACACAATGTATTACACTGTATATCCCCAGTGTGGATACGGTCTACAACACAATGTATTACACTGTATATCCCCAGTGTGGATACGGTCTACAACACAATGTATAACACTTTATATCCCCAGTGCGCATACTGTCTAGGTGATGGAGTTCCCTTTAGATGAAATACAATATTGAATAGGGTGTTAAGTTCAGTGGAAAGGTTTAGGTACTTTCCTGTTTATAATAATACTGCTGTAAGAAGGAAGTGATTCTACAGAAAGAAAGTAACGAGAGATGGTATAAAGTATATATTGTCTGACACGTTCCACATGTAGGGGGCTACCAATATATATATATATCCCCCCGCTCTTATCAATTCAGTTCCAGGACAACTGTCAGCAAAATACTATGTTATGCTTCGTTATTTATTTATAAAGAATTTTACCAGGATACATTGACCCTGTTACACTAGGTGACAATATAACATTATAAACACAAAACAATATTAAAATACAAATAAATAAATGTAACATCGAACACTAACAAGAAATATAAGCAGCTGCATTCTGGATTGAGGTATATTGACAGAGATCTCTTAGGGGATTTGAGGCTGGGGGAAGATTTGATGTGTATGTGAGGTTATTCTATAATTGTGGTGCACTGTTGGAAAATGAGGAATGAGCTACTTTTTTGTGCGTTGTGGTCTAGTAAAGTGCTGGTACTGGATCGGAGGTTATAGGAGGTGGGAATAGCTGGGGAGAACATTCTACTCTGATAGTGTGGAAGGTTCTCAGAAAAACTCTTAACATATCACAGTGGTGTGTTTTGTAATTACATTGTAGCACAAAGTGACACAATTAATTAAATAACTGTAGTAAGTTTATGAAGGTGTGTTTCTGGCACAGGGGCATAGTTGAAAGATTGTGTCAAGTGTAGGAATATTAAAATGAATTAATGAAATAAATGAATACAAATAAATGTCATTATTGAGCCCTTTTTGCTCAATATAGCTCAGAGGGCAGCAGGAGGTTTAGAATCATGGCTCAGACCTTCCTTTGTCTGATCCAAGATGTCTGCCCCCTGATAGTTCTAAAAGCAAAGAGATACTTTGTGTGTAATCTTTTATCAAAGCATTTCTACTTCAAATTCTGTTCAGTTAAGCATAAATTAATTTTTTGCAGACCGTTGTCCTTAAAGTCTGAAAGTGAGCGCATGCATTATTTGAGTAATTGTTTGGAGAGACAAGTGCTAAATCAAAAATGATCATGATTATTTTAGTCTGAGTGTACATTTTAAAATAAAATAGCCACTCTCTCATGTTTTTCCTTAAGGCTGTTTCTGTAACATCTCTGCTATTATTGTATTTGCTCGAAGTCCCTCATCTTATTTTTGATCTTTGTCTTATAATCAGACCTCAAATAGAAGTGTGGATAGAATCCAGGTCCCTTGCAGGCAGCCGGTGGATGACCTCATCCGATGCTGCCCGACACTTCCACTGGGGCTTCTTTGATGGAATTCCAGGGTCATGTGACTTCCCAGCGTTCCGTCTCAGAAGTCCCGGCAGATGTTTCTGACAGCATCGGAGGATGTCTGTGCAACACAGCGCACAGACATCCTACCGGTTTGCTCAACTAGACACCCGGAAAATTTGGGGTCCTGGAAAGGGTTCCCTGGCATGTCTGGGGGCACATTGGCAAATAAATAAAAACAAGAAATGCATTTTGTCAAATCATCTTATTCAGTGTGAAAAAACATATGAAATAATATTTAATAGTAAAAACTTTTCCTATATTTCATGTTATATTTTTTTCTAAAATGAATATACAACGTTTTGGGGGAGGGGGTCATCTTACAGTCAGGGTCGTCTTATATTAGAGCAAATATGGTATATTCTCTGCCACCTTGACCGAACCAAAGTTTCCCAATTATCATGTTGTTCAACACCTTAAGATCTGTATGTTGCTACACATATGAAGCTCCTCTTCTTGTTTTGACTGTTTAATCCTGTACACTGAAGGCAGGGTTGCTCTCTGTACCTAGTGACCCAAATAGATGTACAGCTCAAATCAATGGATCTAACTTTTTTTTTTTTTTTTTCCTGTTTTTTTCAGAGAAGAATGGACAAAAGCCATCCAAGCAGTAGCAGACAGCCTTAAAAAACAGGAGGAAGAAATGATGGAATTCAGATCTGGTTCCCCAAGTGATAATTCAGGAGCAGAAGAAATGGAAGTTTCTCTTTCTAAACCAAAACACAAAGTAGTAAGTGGACACATATTCCATAACATGCGTGGTCTGTTCTGCCTGTTGTGTTTATAATCTGGGAAACAATTCCAAAGTCTGAAATCAATGTCCCTTTTGAGGTTTACCTAACTTTACTCTTGCCTATGACATCACCTTGTGGCTTGATATGCAAATTACACATTTCCCGTTGAAAATTCATTCACCTGATGTCATAAGAAGGAGAATCCACAGACACGTTTTAAAAAAAAATCTATTTCTCTTATTTTATGCATTTGCTTCCAATTCTGCTGACACATTGGGGTTTACGTATAAAAACTCCTGCACTGCAAAGCAATGCGTAATGGCGATTGCGCTTTTTTTTTTTTTTTAACCGACGCTTTGCAGGGCGGTAATTGGCGGAGGTTCTCTGTCAGGAATCAGGCACCTGATTGTTTTTACATTGGCTGCGACGGCGCACTAAGCAACATCACAACCCGCAAGCGCCTTTCGTGGCGCAGCAGACGCAGATTCACGAAAATTGGTCTGCTTTTTACATAGGCGCACATTACGATAACGCCACTATTTGGTGCTATCGGAGCGTGCGTCATCTTAATACATAACCCCCAATGGGTAGATTCATTTTAAGCATTTTTTTGTTCTCTAAATTCACAGTATGAGTAATGTTTAGGGGATAGTGTCCCTTTAAATAAAAGGCCTCTGTGCATCACTTGGTGCATTATGATGACATTTTCTCCAATTCCCTATTTTTAATCCCACCCACCCCCCACCCAACCCCCCCCCCCCATCATGGGGAAGCAAAGTGGATACTGAATTGTGCAAAAACATGTAGAATGTTCAATGTATTTTTACTTAATTACCATGGACTTAAACCGATACAATCAGTATACAAATGGTGGAGAAGAAAGAACCATAAATGTCCCAACCAAAGTTATTTTTTCTATGCTTATATCAGATTTTCGTCAATACATAACGCAATATATTTAATTCCCATCGATCAGTACAGATTTTTGCTTGTTTTTTTTTTATACGGTTTTGTGTATTTTATTACAGCGATAGACTATGGAATTCTCTTTTTTGACCTTTATTGTTTTACTAGCGTACGTTTCACTCTCTCTCTCTCTCTGCATGTTGTTTTTTAAAAACCACATGTCTACTTTGGCAAACAAAGTATGACCTCTATAGGAAAAAGATGACCTGTAATGAAGTTATTTTTCATTTGTTAGATATTTATATTTTTGTGGCAGCATTGCGTGTGTCGGGGGGGGGGGGGGGGGGGAAACATCCCCTCCCCCGTTGTGGATCCATGTTGGCAAAGGGTTCTGGCCCCTTATGCATTTTGAATAATGGCCCATAAGCCAACGGTTCACCTTTTATACCTTTTTTTGTAGAGCTTAATTATACATGGTTACCATATGTGAGAGAGAATCAGATTATTTATTTATTAGTAATAGTGTCTTACTGGGAAGCCATCTGGACCTGGTGTTATGGGGGATTTTAAATGGTTTATAACAAATTTCGACTCTTCTTCTGTAATTAGAGGATTTTGTCTTGCCAATTCGAACTTCGGAGGCATGCAGTGTTCCACGTAAGCTAATCGGGAGATTCTTGCATCTTCAGAATGTATTACCTGTAGGGTCTATGTGTATTTTTGTCTAGACTCACCAAAATGTAGCTTCACTTTTCCAGTAATGGTTATAGGGGGGATAATTAGCCTTTGTGTGTGCAAAGGGATGGGCAACTGTCTTCCTCCAAGCTGTGGTTTGGCTAAATCATCCCCCTCGGTCTGCCAGCTGTTGTGCTCAAACAACAGCTGGAGGATTAGGACAGCTGCTGTTGTAGCCTAACAGTTGCAGTACCCTGGTTGTTGAGCGCTCGTCGAGCAGTTTAGGCTTTTTACAACAATCTCTAGATTAATTTCCAGATTGTCAGGTGCAATCTAGATTGTTAAAGGAACAGTCCGGCTCATTCATGCCTATTCATTCCAATAGAATGTCGCAAATGTCTGAGGGCGTCTCCTGTTTATGACATCACACTATTAAAAGGGGCTTTAATACGCAAATGAACGGTTTTCAATAAAAACGGTCATTTGCATGCCAAGCTACAAGGTGATGTCATAAACAGAAGGCACACGCATTTATAAAGAACGACGGACATTTATGAACGTGACATCCTAGCCGGTCAGGCCGAAATCTCGGTCCAAAGAGAGTGGATGATGCACATGAACATTCATGTACTGTCCTTCTATTTCAGGAAGTGAACTGACCAGCTTTTCTAAACAGTGCTCCGTTGTCTAAACATTGAGCAGTAAAGATCATAATTTGATTTGCTTTACAGATGTCAGCAGAAATTCTAAATAAAGCCCATTATTTTTCATGGTCGAAGCCAGTGTAGTCCAATTAGTTTTACTTCGGAGGGCCGCATGCAGAAGATTAGGTTGGGGGAGGGAGGGAGGGGCAGACGTTATTAATTTCACAAATTAATATGACGGGAAGTAGCTTTTAAGACACAGTAAGAAGCAAAACAAAAAGGGCCACGGGCTGCCAGCTGGACATCAGCCGTCGAAGATATGGTTTTCACAGTTAGGGATGAAGGATGATTTGGGATGAAGGATGATTTGGGATGAAGGATGATTTGGGATGAAAGATGATTTAAAGAAATAGTATTCAGATTATACTTTATACTGTCGAGCTGGAGTTAATCACAGTAAACCCAACCTTAACATAATCTAATCTAAGTTGAAGATTTGTGTTAAGTGCTAAAATTCAACGACACAAGCATGAGGCGAACCATTTTGCAAAGACGCACTCTATTTATTAACCACGTTTTTATCACTTTAGCATATTTTTTAAGAATTCTGCTTATTCCCGTTTACTCTTAGAGCCATTACGGGTTGTATTTACGATCATTTAGCTTTGCTGGTGATGGATTCCCTTACATCATCGCACTGTATTTTATGTACCTTTTTAAAATGTATTTCTGCCTTAAAATTTGTTTAGGGCGATGATCTGTGATTTGTTTTTGTAGCATAGCTACAGGAAGCTTCAGATATTTCTCAACGGCCAATAAACATTTCTAGCATATTATTCATTGTTGTAACAATATTTTTGTTTTAAGTGCCTGTATTTTTTTTTTTAAATGAACATAACTTGGAAAAAAAACTTTAATCGTTGCTGCATTAGAACTGCCTTTTTATATTGTGCAAACAGATTTAAACAGTGTGGATTTTTTTTCAAGTTTCTTTTTTTTTTCTTCTTTTTTTTTTCATTAATTATTTTTTTAAGTTGCTTTTAATAATCAATTTGCACTGGAATGATCTCTTTTGTGTCAGTGTTCTGACAAAAAGTCCAGGAACTCGGATATTACCAGCGAGTGAACCACGCATGTGATCGATCAAATCACAGTGAATCATCGCGGGATAACTCAAAGCGTGATCTGAGTGATTGTGTGCGGGTCACTCGCTATTAAGCTCAGAGTTTTTGGACTTTTGTCAGAACAGCGGGAATATATTTCCCAACCTATAGCGGGATCGGTAAAGTAGAGAAACTGTGCAACATCAACAGGGGAAATTTCAAATATGTCGTTCTATACCACCTCCTCCCTCCCGCAAGACATCCATCTGTTTGCGTTTGCTGTAGTATGTTTTTTATTTACCCCACTGTACATAATAATAAACTAATAAATAATAAAGTAATAGTACTTGATATTTATCTCAGATTGAAAGAATGTTGTAAATGAGATGGATTAATTAAAAAAAAAAAAATGTACATTTAAAAAAAAAATTATAATATATATAAAATCTGAATTTTTACAAACTTATGTCGTTTTTAACTCTCTCTTTGGTACCAACAGACAATGAACGAATTTGAATATTTGAAACTATTGGGGAAAGGCACTTTCGGCAAAGTCATTTTAGTGAAAGAAAAAGCAACGGGGAGATACTACGCCATGAAAATTTTAAAAAAAGAAGTTATTGTTGCAAAGGTGAGTTCAACAGAAAAGAGAAAAGATAATTGTCTGGTAAGGTTTTCCATGAAGGGATGTATTGGAATCAGAGAAAACATTCCCCCCTCTGCAATCCTCTTAAACGTCCAAAAGAGTCTCCAATTTTTTTTTTTTTTTTTTTTAAAAAGTAACTTTATTGGTTCACCTTTTTTGTTTTAATTACATTCACCGTAAGGTTGACAAATCGGCCATTTTTTTCCAGAACACAATGGGGTAGTGTATAAAAAAAAAGTGCCTGATTTTTAATTTTTTTTTTTAAATATATACATTTTGTGCGCCCAGTACACTGAAGTAGCCATTTCTGTCAGAGGCGCGCAAAAATTCTTGCGAGTTTGCTTTATACATAGGCGCTATGTGCGTCTGCACTGTACTTATACATGACCCCCACTGTTTACTTGCTTCCCTGTGGTTTGTAGAATTCAGAGGGAACCAATTCATTGATCGAAAGTAGGATTCCAATAGAATCAATAGATTTTCTTTTTCTCTGAAGGCATTTACAATGAAAGTACAATTAAATAGAAAGCTAACTTTTACGTGTTTTTTTTTTTCCTCTAAAACTTCTTAGTGCCCTCTTTTTTTATTATAAAATCAAAAATGAGAGGCACGTAAAAAAAAATATAAAATGTGTATGTGTTAATTGCACAATATAAAACGTGTTATGTATATATTTATTGCATGATATAGAATATAAAATATGTATGTGATCTCTCTATTTATTTGTTGCATGATATAAAATATAAAACACAAAAAAAGTTGTTCCTAGACTGGTGGGATTTTATAGATAAAATGGTCCCTGTTTTTTTTTTTTTTTTTTTTTAACATCAATGAACCTTAATTTGAAGCATTCCTTAACCCTTTAAACTAGCAGGATATGATTTAAATACTATATGTAATGCAAATGAATATGCTTGTTAAACATGCCAATATGTGGCACACATGCTCTAATGTATTGCTGTCTTTCAGGATGAAGTAGCACACACTCTTACCGAAAATCGCGTCTTACAGAATTCTAGGCATCCTTTCCTAACGGTAAGTAGCCCATTTTCTTCACCCCCCCCCCCCCCCTCCATGTATTCCTACACTGCGCTGGGTACCCGTTCAGATTGAAGCAGGGTGCAATCTTCTCTGTACAATCAGTCGCAATCTTACTGTACCGGATGAGACATGCTAATTTGAGGCAGGAACAGTATGTCTCAAGTACACCAGATGGGTTGAATTTAAATGCACTGTACTGCTGGTAGTTTTAGGAATTAATAATTCCGACGCTTATAGTAAAACGAACAGCAGAGTAAGAAATAGATCAACATGTGTGACAAATGCTAAATTGAAAAGTTGAAGAATTTTATATATGTATGTACTTTTTTTTTTTTAGGCATTAAAATATTCCTTCCAGACACACGATCGCTTATGTTTTGTCATGGAGTATGCAAATGGAGGAGAGGTAAATGGGGACATTTCAAAGTTTAAAGCTACTTGGTTATGCTATGTGTTTTGATCCATGAAATCTCTAACGTGTTAAAGGGCTCCTTCACCTAAATACGGTTTATCCTCAGAAAGGCAGAGAATTATAATCTATACGTTGTGTTAGTTGAATTGTTGATACATGCATAAATTAGCTTCAAATGTGTCTTTGTGACATCATGTCTGTGGCATCACCTTGTGGCTTTAAATGCTAATTACCTATTGTGCCATTGGAGCTCATTTCAATTTTAAGTCAAAGGTGATGAACAGATTATCACAATGTACCAGAAGCATTAAGTTATCATGTTTTTATTCTCTACATACACAGTATAAACCATGCTTGGTGATGGTGTAGTCCTGCATCGGCATGA
The DNA here is from genome assembly GCA_036172795.1 of Pelodytes ibericus. Classification (NCBI taxonomy): domain Eukaryota; kingdom Metazoa; phylum Chordata; class Amphibia; order Anura; family Pelodytidae; genus Pelodytes; species Pelodytes ibericus. Next base: position 37,841,372 of record CM069868.1, on the reverse strand, counting down.
ATAAAACAGCAGTGAACCCCTTTAGGTAGAAGGTTTGGGGGGTAATTGCTGTGATGTATTTTACATTAAAAACCTTTTTTACTCTGGGAATCCAGGTCTTCCCATCGGGTGAACATGTGCGCGATCACTCAAATCACCGATTATACATCGGGGAGGAAATGCAGATCATTGGCCACCACGCACGTGCACGATTCTCGGCAAAGTCTGAGATGCCAACATCTACACTTTCCATGATGACTTCCGGGGTATGAAATGTGAGCAAGTAGACCAGGGAGGGTTAGGGTTAGAGTGAGGGTAAAGGATAGGGTTATCTCTGTATATTAGAGCGAGCTCTTACCTCAACCCTAACCCCCCTGGTGTAATTTATGTACCTGGGTTTAAGGTAGTGATTAGGGTTACCCCTTACGCTCACTCTAACCCTAACCCCCCTGGTGTAATTTATGTACCTGGGTTTAAGGTAGTGATTAGGGTTACCCCTTACGCTCACTCTAACCCTAACACCCCTGGTCTGATCCCTCAGATTTCATACTGTACTGTTGGAGGCATCATAGGAAGTGTAGTTGTCGACATCTCAGACTTTATATTGGCATGTGTGGTTCGCTCGATTCCCAATCAATATGCACCCTAACACCGGTGATCATTTACAGGCCGCACCTTCAGGGCAGTGGAACAATATGAAGACCTAAAACTAAGCGATTATATCATTTATTAGTGTTCTTTCGCTTTCAGAAATTTGGGAATAGGCATTTGGCAGCAGTAAAGACTGCACACAAGTTTACATTTGGGGTTTAATCACACACCACCTTGTGTTACTCAATATATCAGAACACCAACAAAGTAATTAAAGCATCATACACCTGGACCGCTTCTGGATTAATTGCTCCATTTGTTACTTACTAGATCTTTGTTATGTATTCCAATACGTTCGGAGCAATGTTAGATTCTCATGGTGCAGGTTATTTGTCACGGTTACAAAAACTACAGAAAAAGTCATTTAAAAAAAATAGTCATTATATGTGAACCATTTTATACTCTTGCTGTTATGCCAAGAATTTTCAAGAATTAAGGAAAATGTAATATTAACCTTTTTTAAAAAAAAAAAATGCCAATGATCTCTACCCGGATGTTTTAGTTGAAAAGCTATTTTTTTCATTCTTCTTCTTTTTACCCCCCCCCCCCCCTTTTTTTTTTGTTGTTAGTTGTTTTTCCATTTATCGAGAGAACGTATCTTTTCTGAAGATCGCGCCAGGTTTTACGGAGCAGAGATTGTGTCTGCGTTAGATTATCTTCACTCAGAGAAAAATGTAGTTTACAGAGACTTGAAGGTAAGATTACGGAATAGAAACATCCTATTCTTTGCAGTTGGATTATACAAATCGCCTAGACCGAGGCTAAACCAGCCATACGTACAAGACTCTTCCATGTAGCTCCAGCAGTCGTAGCTAAAAAAACGAATCAAAATGGTTGTGTAAATATACCAAGACCTTTGCAAAAATTTGTTTTCCCAGCTGAATGGATTTTTTTAAATACTACACCAGCAATTTCCATGTTTTTATTAATATATCACTAAACAAGGAACAATATGTTAGTTCCCAACCTAAGTCAGTTTCGACCCAATTATTTAATTTACAGCTGCTTTAGTCGAGAGAGACCATTGTAAAGTAGAATAAAGCTTTTGTCTTTTTAAATCGCGAGTCTGGTTAGTCTATTGCCCCTTAGACAATTAAAAAATAGAGAGTTTCTTTAGGTACAACCTCTATTCTCTGTCTTGGGTGTAGAATCTCCAGTGATAATATCGTGATTACGGTATTATTGACTCTTTGCAAAACTGTATCGGTAATGAAAGGCTGGGGAACAGGCCCCATTTACTGGTCAAAACCCTTTTTTGGACATTTTCGGATTAATTTATTTATTGCAATAGGAAGCTTATGAGGCATATGTGTGCCTGTATTAAAGAAACCCAATTTACTCTTGGTAAGTGGGTTATCTGAGGTTACGCTCAGGCGACAGATGTACCATAAAAGTGAGGGAGGGGGGAGTTACACATCTGCTTAAATAAAGTTTCAGAATACAAAATGTTGGCACTAACCACTTGTCACTTTTAATTAAAATAAATAAAAACACGTCCTTGAAATAACAGATTTATTTTTCTCACCACCCCCCCCCCCCCCAAGTTGGAAAATCTCATGCTGGACAAAGATGGGCATATAAAGATTACAGATTTTGGCCTTTGTAAAGAGGGCATAAAGGATGGGGCAACTATGAAGACTTTCTGTGGCACTCCAGAGTACCTTGCACCCGAGGTAAGGGTTTTTTTTAGCCATTTGGGCATGTGGTTTCCTGCTTTTGTTTTTTTCTCTAATCTTCTAATATTTTAACTTCTTTAGGAGAAGAGCTTTTTGAGGATTTTTTGTTACGTGTCTTGTGTAACTGTAATTTCTCTCTCTCATTTTGTGTACGGTTCCTTGATTAAAAAAAAAAAAAAACAACTATCGTTTTTATTTCACTTGATGCTACATTTATTCTTAAAAAGCAACATTAAAAATTATTTAAAAATGAATAAAAACTTGGCTATGCTCCTTGTTTGCATTTAAGAGAGGATGATGGCATGTCCGCAAGGTGTTAAAGATTATGACTGCCAAGGATTTATTTTGATTGGATTTAATAAGAATCCGAATTTTAGATATTACACGATGTACAGATTGCACCATGTGTCCATGATGGGTTAAAGAACAATTTTAAGGTCCCCCCCCCTGCTGATCCCATGCAAAAATGAGGCTCTCTCTTCACTAGCAGGGAGAGCCGGTCGCCGACCAGTCAGAGGATAAACTGGCTTCTATATTAGAGGCACAAGTGAAAAATAATTAGTGTTCCTTTAACTGAATCTGCATCTAAATAATAGTTATTATTATCCACTTAATGGTACTCATTTATCGACCTCGGAAGGATGGAAAAGCTGAGTTTACCCTGTCGGGATTTGAACCAATGACCTTGAGATTCGAACAGACTCTCTAACCAGGGCATTTACGAACGGAGCCATCTCACCGTAGACAGTTGTGTTTTCCCCATAGCCAATAGGAAAGCAGCAGTAGCAGTTTGGAACACTGAAATGCCGATCCCGACTATACCGCTTATTTGTGAGATAACACGGTGGGGGCAGGTGCAAATGTCGTCTGAACTGTAAAGTGCACTCGACGTAGGTTCAGATTTTACACTCTGGGAGTGCTTGCTTCATGTTTATGCAGTTGTTACTCGCTTGTGTTTTTTTTTTTCCCCCGATGTGGTCAGAATGTGTTGCACTAGCTGCAGTACTGTGCGTCTGTCTGCTTTGATGTATCCGTGATTATAGGGGGTCCAGCTGCTGGGCTGCCTCTTGTAAATTCCTTCGTACAGCTGTCGCGTGCTGTTCTTTTGTGGATTGATGGTTCGGACGCTTTTAGCACATGACTTTGGTGCAGAAAGCCGTAGGTCGGTGGCAGACGTATTGTAACAAAGCCTCTCAACCTATCACTACTCCAATTCCAGTATATACGGATCCCTGGATCATACCAAATCTGAAATCCTAGTACTGTCATTTTTGGGGAGTCTGAAAATGTGCTGTATGTTTTACAATTCCATTTTCATGAAGGTACAGAGCACTCGAGGTTGATAGAAATGTATGACGTCTGAAAGGCTCAGATATTCTTTTATAGCTGTTCAGCTTTGTTAAGGTGTATAGACATCTTTTGTGCCTTGTATTCACTTCTTCAGGATAACAAAATGTAGCTTTGGTCAGTTCAACAGAAATGCCTATTTATTGGGCGATAATGGGCTCTGCCTGGCTCCATGTTTTTTTAATTGCCCTTTCGCGCAGCATGCTCCGTTGATAAAGATGTTTGCGATCCAGCCGACACATACTGTTTCCTGCTTTACAGATGTTCCCGTGGTGTTTGTTGGGTTTCAACATCTATTGTATGAAGTTTTGTTATGAAGCTTACTTAACTCATTGGTGGCTGGGGTTGTATCAGTTGGATCTTTATAGAATATTATTTAACTTATAGCAAAAGCATCATCAGTTACAGCACTGGTTTTGTTTAAAGGGGTGTGTATGTGTTATAAATGTATATTTTTTTTTCTATAGTTGTTATTCTAACTTAATGGGAATACAGTGAATAGTGATCTCACTTGCAGATCACTGCTTTTTAGCAAAGTAATTGTAATTTTAAAAGGATTAATACTCCCACTAGCCTTGGACGGCCTTGCTAGGGTTTGGTGGGATTAGTATGGCATGACTGTATACTAGAAACAGCTCCAATTCACCTATCTGGGACATGCTCAGAGGTAGGACCTTAAAGAGGTAGACCTTAAAGTGGGAGTTCTGCCAACCTTTTAAAACTATTAAAATAGGCAAATCAGGGCCAATTTGTTAATCATATGCTAAGCAAAACATGACAGATAATGTTAAAATATATTACTGGTTTTTGGAGGGGTGCAGTCTGTCCGCGGCTACTTGATTATTGTAAATGATTGGCTTTACTCCTTTAATGATTGTGGGTGGAGCGACTGCTAAACTACACCCTACATATTATCTGTAACCTTACCAGAGTCTAGCAAAGTGGTTCTCAAACCATAAACTTTAAACCTTTAAGTTACCCCATTGTGTTTAAAAGGGAGATATCTGTAAAAACCTTGGTGACCCACTTGAGGACTGGTTTGGTCCATACCAAACCAAGACTATCCCATGGGCAATCTGCTCCACTGTGTTTATAAAAGAGGGATATTTATCCCCCTTGATGACTGGTTTGGTCGTGGGCAATATGGCCCTGGTTTTTGTCCCCTTGGTTTCTAGATGCGGATTTCATACGTACAGTTGCTTGCCGGCCAGTAGTCGTACTTGTGCCAAGTCTGAAACCGACGGAGCATGGCGGCTGTTGGCAACTTGCAATCCTACGTGTGATGGATACACGCCTCTACCGTCAGAGGACTATTGCATCAAAATAAAGTAAAACTGTATCACAACTAATGCAAAACCCCTACAGGGTCATAGACGACAGTCAATCTGCTGTTACAAAGTAACAAGGAGGGCACACATTTGTTTTTCAGCAAAACCACCATACATAGAAGACAAAGAAAGGTTTATGCGTCTATATTCAGACTCATTTATTTATTTATTTTTGCTTGCTTTTTAGTTCCTTTAGCACAGAGTGGGGGGGGGGGCTGGCATGAAAGGGTTACCTATAGCGTCAAGCCACAATTTACTTCAAAGTAAATGATGGATTTGTGTTTATTCGGATGGCGTATGCACAAGCAGCCTCGTCAAATAATATCTCTCGCCGAGCAGAGTGCTCTGGCTTTCTGATAAAGGATGAGGCTGGCTCCTGGAATCCTGGCAGGCAGGCAGCTGTGTTGGTCTTCTACATATATGGGGCAGCTGTACAGCCAGCTGTCGCTTGGTGTGTGAATCATACTGCAGGAGATGCTGTAAATAGACCTGTGTGGGGTAATCCAATACCTGTTAGCTTCTGGATTTTTACTGCAGGACTTATGACTGCTCTCTCTTTCTCTAGCCCCCCCACCTCCCGGTTGAAGTTCAATTTAAAGGCAGTTTGCACTAAACATAACAGAATTGGGGGGGGAGAAGTGACGCTTCTTTATTAAATAAGATTGACGGTGATTCTGCCCATTCATTCCTTCTTCTAATTCAGCCAGAAACTGTTGGTTTAATTTTTTATTTTTATTTTTTTTACTCTATCAAGGGATCCATTGAAGAGATATATTGGTGAGTGAGTGTAACAATAACTAACAGAACGGGTGATCATTACCCATGTTTAGTACAGTAATGAATGAATTTAGGAGCCATTAACAATCTTGTAATAGAATTAATGGACCATAATGCTTTCAAACTCTTATCAGCAGAGCCTGGCAGTGCACCACGAACATGTGGGAAGATATAAACTGCCATATGCAATATATAAAGTCTCCAAATTAACAGAGAACAGTAGAAAGATGAGGGGGGACAGAGAGGTAAGTGGGTCGGGGGGGAAGCTTGGAAGCAAACCTGTTCAACTGGAGCCTGATATACTGGCGGTAGCAATAAATCAAATTATAACTGTATGATAAGAGGGGGGTCCTGCAGCTGGGTACTACCCTTGTGCACTTGTATTTCTTTTTCTGTGTGATAAAAGAAACACTTGTCGGGGCTGCTCCAGAAACATCCCTCTGTTATCATCTAAACATGGTTTTACTGGGAATGTAGAGGATAAAAAAAAAAAAATGAATGAAAATGATCTATACATTGTGTTAGCAAAATTGCAAACAAAGGCCTAAATTAGGAGGAAAGTGTGTTTTTCAATGCGTCTGCGGAGTCTGCTGCTTACGACATCACCTGTGGCCTGGTATGCAAATGACACATTAAAAAGCAGTTCATTTGCATATCAAGCCACGGGTGATGTCGTAAGCAGGAGACATTTAAAAAAAAAAAAAAAAAGGAATTGTTCACCTAATTTAGGCCTTTGCTTGTAATCCTGCTCACACAACATAAAGATCATTTTCAATTATTTGTATTCTCTACACAAACAGCCCTAGGAAAATGGAAAGAAATGTGGGGGGGAATAGAATGTGGATTGAATGGGCGTGGATATATAAAGAGTTCCACGCCCAAAAAGTGTCAAAGTTAGATAAAACATTACATTGCCGTTTATACTTTTATCATCCCAACCTTTTTGAGTGCCTTGTCTAACCAATGCTTGGCTGAGGTTCTCTGGCACTTAAAGGTTCTAAAAAAACACCTCAATCTTTCTACGTGGGTTGCATTGTCGCTTACAATTACCGTATGTGGCAAATCAACAACCCCACTTTCTTGATTTTGCTTCACACCGTACGTCCAGATATACCTTTTTACAGGACAATGTTAGTAGGATATTTTATTAGCCCTGCCTACAATCCCCGGCATTTCAACATTGGCAGAGATGGATTTGCCCCCTAGATGGCCCTGGTTAGAGACTTCAAATTCTCCCATTTCTCCCAAACCTTGAAGAAATGCCTTCAAAACCAATGTGCTTTCTGGCAGGACAGACAAGAGTAGTCATTATCGTAACCCCAAAATAGATTGGGATCAAGCGACAATTGGAATGAGTTTTAAATGACTGAACAGAGCTATTGCTGGTAGAAGAAGCCGCAGTTCAAAGATGGTGGATCTTGTAGGCAAGTAGGGATGGTTTATAGGAGGAGGGGATAGTATTTACCAAGTGGAGATCACATGCAGTGGATAAGTATGGGTCAAATAGAATCATTCGAAATGGGTGCGAATGAGTTATTGGCGTTTCAGTGAGGGGATTGGTTACATAATGTGTGGGGAGCTGCAGTAACCAAAAAATGAGAAGTCGGGTGAACCTTTTGTTTGAATGGGACCCAGTTTACATATTGGTTAAGTGATCTGTTCAGTAGCCCCGTGCAGTGTATTTGAAAGTCTTAGCACGTAAACCAGCGAAATGGGATGAGTAAGACGTGCTGGATAAATGGACCTTGCGGGAAGGATGTAAATCTATGATCTGTTGCCTTGAGCTATTTCATTGGTTGCCGTTATTCTTGTCTGAATGTCAGTGTAGAGTGTTGTGGATCAGTAAGTTTACTTTTCTTTCGTTGTATGATAATCCAACAACGCCAAGTCACTGAGACCATTTTTGGTCTGTCAGTCTTGCACGGCAGGGGGATAGGGTTTCCATCCGGCCGGTATTTTACAGGCAGGCCGGTAAAAATATGACTTGTAGCCAATGTTAAGTCTATAGAGGCAATAGCAAGGCCGGTAATATCTTGTGGAAAAGGTGGCAACCCTACAGGGGGGATGATATTTGCCTGCAAACAGCCTGGAAAGAGGTTTCATTTTTTTAAAAAGTGAGGAATCTACAGACCTGTTAGGATTGACATAGACAAATATTAGATGGTGGCTGGTTTGGACAGATGGGCATTAACTCCAGTATGGATAGTGTAGAACACAGAGGCCCATCTAAATAGAGTGACTTGCTCTTAGTTGCGAGAAATCAAGTGGCTTTGCAAAACTTGTCTCAGGTTTTGCTGTACAATAGTAAAGTGGGTTCTGATTACCAATGCACCTTGTGTGGTCAGATTGATCGGTTTGATGTTCCTTCTCGGAGGTTTGACTGAGGCGCCTTTGTTTTAAACAAGGCTTTCTGAATAAAGCTTTTAACCAGCAATGTAATAACTGTTTGGGAAAAGGATGGAACTGTTCCGGTCCTTAACAAATTTTTAATAATGGATAAAATTGTAGGTGGTTTTGAAAATATTACATTCTGATCTATCAAGTATAAATATGGCATCAATAGAAAGCCATACGATTCCTTAAAAAAAAGTGTTTATAGGAGTACACTAAATGAGAGAAATTACAATTAAGCACACACCCACAACAACAAAAATTACAAACAAAGCTCTTGTCCGCAAGCGTACGAACTAAATAATGTGCTTGTTTGTTTGTTTTTTAAAGGTGCTAGAAGACAATGACTATGGCAGAGCAGTAGACTGGTGGGGTTTGGGAGTAGTCATGTACGAAATGATGTGTGGAAGGCTGCCCTTCTACAACCAGGACCACGAGAAACTCTTTGAACTCATCCTTATGGAAGAGATTCGATTCCCGCGCACTTTATTACCCGAAGCAAAATCTCTGCTGTCGGGTTTGCTGAAAAAAGACCCTAAACAAAGGTAAGCAATGTCCGACTTTCTAGGCAAGTGGCTGTTTTGGTGTTTTTAGGCCACAGTTCTTCTTCCGGTCATTATTGTACGTACTGTTGGAGCGGACGAATACTTATCAATGTCTAGGTTGTGGTTACCGTACACTATAACTAGCACTAACAAGTGACTTCCTCTTTTTAATACAAGCCGGCCCAGGAAAGTAAAGTCGGATAGCTTTTTTTTTTTTTTAAGCCTTTGTTTTTTGGCATTTTTTTTTTTTTTTTTTTAAATGTGAACCTGGCATTCACAAACCTATGACAGCCCGTTAGGTAATAAAACGGAAACTATACATTGTGCCAGGGTGATTACTAGCAAACGGTAAAGAACAGTTGTCGGCAAATGTTTAATTGAAGGATTGCATCAAGTGTATCTATTTTAAAAGTACAACATTGGGCCCTCTTTGCTCCATATAGCTCTATCAGGGGGCAGACATGTTTTTTTAGAATCTTGAGTCAGATCTGCCTTCATGTGTCCCAAGATGTCTGCCCCCTGATCGATATACAGAACAAAGAGGGTTCAGTTGTATTATTTTCTATTTACAACACCTCTTTTTTTTTTTTCTGACATTTTTTTAGTTTAAAAATGATGCACCTCAGTGCACAGCTGTAGTAGGTCTCCACTTGCATATCAACAGCAGATAGAAGGTGCAAACTAAAGCATGGAAGACAGTCTTATCTTTACATTTGCTAGCACAATGGTCCCCCATTTTGTATGACAGGTAAAGGGACTTTGTTCCGTGTATGTCCAGATATTCGTCTCTTACAAACCTGCCTCAGGGACCAGTTAAAATAGAACACGGACTGAGCACCATTCACAGCATTTATTTATTATAAAAGACAAGAGGACTATTGGTTACAAGTTGCTGTGGAGGATTTAGTCCCTCTTTAAAAAGGTATCCGGTTGGTAAAGCTATATTTTATTTCTGGATCTTTGTGTTGTGTTTGTTAAAGGACAACTAAAATATATTTTGGACTCTTTAATTAACTTAAGTGAACTTATCTAATATTTTTTTTGGGGGGGGGCTTACTTTATACTTTATTTCATTCATAGAGTCCCCAGCCCCTGCGTGTGTTGGCAATGCAGTTTGGAAGATACCAGACTGCCGAATTGTGCGCACATGGGATTACGCATGCACGATTTGGGCTTTTTCCACCGCAGGATCATGGGAAATAAAGTTTCCAATGATTCTACTTTCGTTTTAAAAGCCAGGATCAGCATGCACGTTCAGGCATCATCAGTCATTGCTGTCAGAAATACGATCTAGATACCGCATTCGGCCCCTTGGTTCATTGGTGACACAACTGACCCAAGAGGTCAGCAATGAAAGTAGGAGGGCGTGGGGACTTTATGAATCAAATAAAGCACACAGTAATCGCCCCCCCCCCCCCACCACCACAATTTTTATTACCGTATATACTCGAGTATAAGCCGACCCGAATATAAGCCGAGGCACCTAATTTTACCACAAAGAACTGGGAAAAAATATTGACTCGAGTATAAGCCTAGGGTGGGAAATGAGGCAGCTGCTGGTAAATATTGCCCCCAATCTGCCATTTAATATTCCAGGATATTGCCCCCAATATGCCATTTAATATTCCAGGATTTTGTCCCCAATATGCCATTTAATATGCCAGGATTTTTCCCCCAATATGCCATTTTAATATGCCAGGATTTTGCCCCCAATATGCCATTTAATATGCTAGGATTTTGCCCCCAATATGCCATTTAATATGCCAGGATTTTTCCCCCAATATGCCATTTTAATATGCCAGGATTTTGCCCCCAATATGCCATTTAATATGCCAGGATTTTGCCCCCAATATGCCATTTAATATGCCAGGATTTTGCCCCCAATATGCCATTTTAATATGCCAGGATTTTGCCCCCAATATGCCATGTAATATGCCAGGATATTGCCCCCAATATGCCATGTAATATGCCAGGATTTTGCCCCCAATATGCCATGTAATATGCCAGGATTTTGCCCCCAATATGCCATGTAATATGCCAGGATATTGCCCCCAATATGCCATTTAATATGCCAGGATATTGCCCCCAATATGCCATGTAATATGCCAGGATATTGCCCCCAATATGCCATGTAATATGCCAGGATATTGCCCCTTAGTATGCTCGTTATGCCACCCTCCTCCCCCCCTTCCCCAGACCCCAGTACTTACCTCGTTCCTGCTCCGTCTCCCGGTGCTCTGAAGGTCCGTGGCTGTGAGGGAAGCTTTGTAAGCTCCCCTCCAGCCACGCGGAACAATAAAGTTTGTTAAAAAAAAAAACCACACTTGTTGACCGCGCGGCTGGAGGGAGCTCACAACGCTTCCCTCACAGCCACGCAGCTTCAGAGCACTGGGGGACAGAGCAGGAACGAGGTAAGATTTCGATTTTTTTTTTTCCCCAGACACCGACTCGAGTATAAGCCGAGGGGGGCATTTTTCAGCACAAAAAATGTCCTGAAAAACTCGGCTTATACTCGAGTATATACGGTATTTTTATTATTAAGTTAATTATTGACAACAACAAAAAAAAGTTTAGTTGTCCTTTAATATTGGAGCCATAGGATATTAGGAGGTAAAGCATTTGTAAACAGAAAGGTACAATTGAAAAACACAGGGGTTACATTCTAGAAGTGGTACAGCCACCATAGAAATCAGAAAACCATGTCCTCTTTTACATTTGCTTTTCCTATTGTGCCTTTACTTGTAAATTCTACACCACGGTTATTTCTATGTCACCCTAAACAGTGCTCATATTGTGACCGTAGAGCGTAAAAAGTTATGATCGACAAATCTATATAGGTGTACATAGGCGTGCGCAGCCTATTGCATTAGGGTGTGCACCCTAAAGCACAAACACACACGCCGCACACGGCGTCCCCCCCCCCCCCCCCCATTATCATATTATTTTCCCATATCATGACATCACATGTTCCACCCCTTTCTCAGCATTTAAATTAAAAGAGAGTTAACAGAGTTACATGTTGCAATAAAGCCCCCTATTAAGAATGGTGGAGAATAAGTAACATAACTTAAGTCTCAATATGCCAGGATTATTCCCCTCAATACCCCAGGATTATGCTCCGCAATATGCCAGGATTTAGCCACCCAATATGCCAGGATTATTCCCCTCAATACCCCAGGATTATGCTCCGCAATATGCCAGGATTTAGCCACCCAATATGCCAGGATTATTCCCCTCAATACCCCAGGATTATGCTCCGTAATATGCCAGGATTTAGCCACCCAATATGCCAGGATTATTCCCCTCAATATCCCAGGATTATGCCCACAATATGCCAGGATTATTCCCCTCAATATCCCAGGATTATGCCCCACAATATGCCAGGATTATTCCCCTCAATATCCCAGGATTATGCCGCTCAATATGCCAGGATTATGCCCCTCAATACCCCAGGATTATGCCCCTCAATACCCCAGGATTATGCCCCTCAATATGCCAGGATTATTCCCTTCAATATGCCAGGATTATGCCCCTCAATGTCCCATTATTATGCCCCTCTTTATCCCAGGATTATGCCCCTCAATATGCCAGGATTAAGCCCCTCAATATCCCAGGATTATGCCACACAATATGACAGGATTATGCCCCTCAATATGCCAGGACTTTCCCCCAAAATATGCCAGGACTTAAACACCCAATATGCCAGGACTTTCCCCCAAAATATGCCTGGACTTAGCTACCCAATATGCCAGGACTTAAACACCCAATATGCCAGGACTGTCCCCAGCAATATGCCAGGACTTTCCCCCAAAATATGCCTGGACTTAGCCACCCAATATGCCAGCCAGGCCTTCTTTCCTTTACTTACCTCGTCGCTGCTGCTGCTGCTGCTCTGTCTCCGGTGCTGGGCCGCCTGTGACTGAGAGGGAAGCGTTGTGCGCTCCCCTCCAGCCAATGCGCTTTCAATAAAGTTTAAAAAAAAAAAACTTTACTGAATGCGCATTGGCTGGAGGGGAGCGCACAACGCTTCCCTCTCAGCCACAGGCGGCCCAGCACCGGAGACGCAGCGACGCCGACGAGGTAAGTAAGGAGGAGGATTTTTTTTTTTTTTTTTGGAAGCAGGGTTCCGGCGCCCCCAGCCAAGATGCGCCCTAGGCAGCTGCCTAGGTCGCCTTACTGGTGGCGCCGGCCCTGGATTAGGGTGTGCCCAGGCACACCCGGCACACCCCGTGCGCACGCCTATGTAGGTGTATGCAAAAAGTGTATGTGGCGTCTTCTGTCGATGACCTCACCTGTGGCGCGAAATGCAAACAAATGAATTTTCAATAGAAAATGTGTCGTTTGCATATCAAACCACAAGGTGAGGCCATAAGCAGAAGACACCACTGACACTTAAAAAAAACAATTGCGCAATTCTGATAACACATTCTATCGATCATTTTTCATTCTCTACTGTCACAGTGTAAAGACGACGCTGCGTTGAATTCGCCAACAGGGTCACTCACTCTGTTGCCAATTCGACAAGCACGAAAAGTATACAAAAATTTGGATACTTTTAGTGCTTGTCGAACTGGCAACCGCGTGAGTGACTCTGTTGCCGAATACGTAGCTGGCGTCACCTTTCAGGTGTATTTACGGGGTTTATGTGCCGTCTCTGTTTCGGAGCACACAAACCCCAGAAATACACAGCGTGCGTGCTCCGTGCTAGATGTGCGGCGCACACCCTGCACATATGGAGCATCCGCCACTGCTAGGATTACAGGATCACTTCTGCTCTTTCCAGCAGATCTTCAAAGCATATTAATGAAGCGCCGTAATTGACATTTCAATTGATATACTAATTTATGTGCTTGGGGAGGTTTTGTTTTTTAAAAAGAAAAAAGTATCCATATAATACAATGAAGTGTATCAGATGATTGCACCCAAATATATCTCATTGCCCCAGAGTTGCTCCAGTGTCTCCTTCACTTACACCTTTGTAACATGCCCCTGATTCATTTTCGTAGGTTGGGTGGCGGACCAGATGATGCCAAAGAGATCATGCAACACAAGTTCTTTTCTGGAATTGTATGGCAAGATGTGTATGAAAAGAAGGTAACTACAGAGTATGGTCACTTCGTTATCTTATGTGTTTTATTACTAAAATTATCTTAACATGTATAGCTTGGAGGAAAGACACAACAGGGGGGATATGATAGAAACATTTATATACATAAAGGGGATCAACACAGTAAAGGAAGAGAGTATATTTAAAAGAAGAAAAACTACCACAACTAGAGGACATAGTCTTAAATTAGAGGGGCAACGATTTAAAAGTAATATCAGGAAGTATTACTTTACTGAGAGGGTAGTGGATGTATGGAATAGCCTTCCAGCGGAAATGGTAGAGTTAAACACAGTGAAGGAGTTTTAGCATGCGTGGGATAGACATAAGGGTATCCTAGATATAAGATAAGGGACTAATAAAAGTATTTAGAAAATCTGGCAGACTAGATGGACCGCATGGGAAAGAAAATAAAAAGATGGGGCAGTTATCAAGTACTGAATGAAGGGATTACTGCAAATGGTTAGCATGTCAACAAAAGAGAGCTGCATTATCTTTGAAACACATTCCCAAGTATTGCATTTGTATGCAAAGAAAAAAAAAACTGTACAATATACAGGTTTAACACTACCAGATGCATCAAAATTTAAATTTCAAATACCCTCCCTTTTAAAGAACAAAAAAAAATGTATTCAGTAATTCGGAAGACGACCTGCGGCACACTACTTACAAACAAAATTTGCTTGCAAGTACTTTGCCACTGCTAAATAGCTGGTCACACGGTCCTCTGCGTTCGATCTGTTCTTGCCATTTACAGGAATGAAGCTTGTATCAGCCACAGGGATGTTCCTGGGGCTAGGAATGTCACAAGACTCACTCTCTGTATAACTAATATTCAGTGTTGGGAGAAAAATGAATAAAAATACACGTACATATAATTACACGAGCACGCTACGAGAGACAATAAACAGACAAACAAAAGTGTATGTAAACATGTATGTTTGGACAATCTCAAGGGACAGGAGATTGACTGGAAAATATTAAATATGTTGTATTGTTTCAGCTTGTTCCACCTTTTAAACCACAAGTCACATCAGAGACGGACACAAGGTATTTCGATGAAGAATTTACAGCACAGATGATTACTATAACGCCACCTGACCAAGGTAATCATGTTCATATGAATGTCATGTGTTGCAGAGAGTCACGCCAGAGGTAGTACCGTTAAAGCAAGAAACATACAATGTCATGTGGGCTTTATTCATTGAAAGGGAATGTCAGATCTAAGGCCAACGTAGCAGAGTCGGAAAAATGTTGGCCTTAAGACTGAATTTCCCTTATCAATTCCTGCAGCAGCAACGACAATATTAATGAATACATGACAGGCGCATTAATCAAATATGTTTTGCATTTATATATTTTTCTGTCCACAAGGAAACATGATTCATATTAATGCAGTACAGACAGCGAGTATAGATCACTGTAAATAAAGAGAATGGATGTCCACCGTGTGAGATACCTCCACATTTCGGCAACCTGTTGCCTTAAATATCATTTATTTATTTTTATTTAAAAATGGATTCCCTTGATATAGTATATGGCTTGAACCATTTTTATTTTTCTCCCAGTAAGAGAAATACTAAAAATGAATCCAAACATTTTTCTCCCAGAAGGCTTTGCAAAAGCACTGGCCATCAAAAGAGTGGCTCATTAGTTGGATTCATTTGAAACCATTAATTCAGGATATACCAAGTGCTAGAAATAAAATTAAAAAAAAAAAAATAATCAAAGACTAAATGTCAGAAGCTGCATTAAGTTTCAGTGGGATAAAAGTAAATCTTCAGATCTACAGGGACCACCCACACTAAAAAACAAAACAAAAAAATCGACTGCCAAGACACATGCCCGGTCTCCCCCGTAGTCATTTCAGCGACATGCAAGAACGTGTTAAACTGTAGGTTTGTCATGTTCACAGGGTTTGGTTTAAGAAACAAAAAAGGTCTCCAAAATACCAAGCGTTCTAATTAGAATTAACAATCTCACTAAATCAATAAGAAAGCAGAATAGGTTACTATACAAAAAAAAAAAAAAAATGTATTTGATTGTAGGCAATATCGGTTTTGTGCCTGTTGCATCAATACATTTTCACAATATTTGACCCCCATGCTGCATTATATAGTGCTCATAATGCTACCTTTCTGTAGAATGTCATACCCTGGCAGAGAGGTGACAGATATTGCAATATTCAGCCGTTTATTAGTTCATACCTTGGAACAGTGCGTTAATTAGAACATGGGTTTTTTCACGTCAAAACAGGGGGGGGGGGGGGGGGGGAGTGAAAACTTCTAATAAAGTGCCAGATGTGCTAAGGAATGGCAAAAGTAAATATGGTAGCCCTTTGACATGCCACACTAGCCCTCCTTTAGTACACCATCACTATCTGCCAACGGTATTCAGCAATTTTGGTAAATCCCTAAACCGTGGGTGTGAGGACTGGTTTGAGAACCATATATTGTGTTTAGTTTCAAGTTGATGCATACATGTGTTTTAATCAGGGGCGTATGGTGCCCCTGAGTGGCAGGCGTGCTGCCAGCCCCGAGTACGCCTGCCACTCGGAGGCACGACGTCTCTCGGGTATTTCCGGGGGTCTGTGTGCTGAGATCAGCCAAATACCCAAGAGACGTCGTTACATCCGAAAGACGGCGCTGCGTTGAATTCGGCAACAGAGTCACTCACTCTGTTTCCGATTCAACAAGCACGAAAAGTGTACGAAAATTCGTATAGTGAGCGACTCTGCTGCCGAACTCAACGCAGCGTCGTCTTTCGGATGTATTTCTGGGGTTTGTGTGCTCTCTGCTCGGAGCACAAAAACCCACAGAAATACACAGCGCGGGTGCTCCGTGTGAGGTGTGCGGTTTTAATGTGTCTGTTGGGTCTCCTGTCTATGACATCAGCTTGTGGCTTCATATGCAAATGACACATATCCCGTAAAAAGAAGTTCATGATGTCAAATATGACACACCACTGTGTATTTTTGCTTCTGTTTCTAGTACTTTATGTGCTCGCACTTCATCAAGCCTGCTTATTGTACAAAGTACTAGAACCCGAAGCAATAACATATCAAATACACACGGGGGAAAAAAAAAAACAGAATCAATACAGGCATAATAATAACACTGCAGTTATAGCACCAATTTATTTTCCTCTTATTACCACTGGGTCCCTAGTCCGCTATTTTAATGCATTTAATTTTTTGTTTGTGTGTTTGTTTAAAATTTCAAATTTTGTTTTTAAAATTTTTTAATCAAATTATTTCTAGACTCATTTTGTCTCCTTTTGTGTTTTTGCAGATGATAATCTTGAATTTGTGGACAACGAGAGAAGACCGCATTTCCCTCAGTTTTCATACTCTGCCAGCGGCAACTCCTAGGCGTTTTGCAACAGTTTTCTTTTTTTTTTTTTATTATAATAATTATTATTATTATTATTTTCCATTGCAGCACAGACTTCATATTTGGGCACTAAATTCCGTCAGACTTTGTACAGGACCTTCTATGGTTTAAAAATTACAAACTATGTTTGTATCTCCATAAAGAAGGAAGTTTAAAGAATGTCTGGGGGAGGGGGGAGAAATAAAGAAAAAAAAAAAAAAGTCTGTATGTTAAACAGTTCTCACGTTTCACGTTTGCAAAGAAAACAAAAAGAAACAAAAAAATAAATAAATTAGTTCCTTTAAAAGTTGTTAAGTGTATGTATCGCTATACATACAAATGTTGATATTGTGGTGGCACAGTCCGTATTCGAGAATGTGCTCAATCTGTTGAGAGAACAAAAAGAAGAGCGAACATATCATAAAACAAAAATATATAAAAATAAAAGTTAACATCTTCACCAACCTGATCACCCTACACCCTCACCGATGTCTATTTATTTAATAGAATATTCAAACTACGGGCAATTGGATGTAGGTAGGAATTGTTTTAAAAAAAAAAAGAAGAAAAAATAAGTATAGTAGCTAGTGCAATAATGAACATGGTTTGAGTACTTAAGTCACTTTGTGAAGTGTCACTATATGGGGAAAAAACAACAGGACCAGCATTAATAGCCTCAGTGAGGTAAATTATCAAACAAGAATTCTTATCTTGCTGTAGAAAGACAATACATATCAGATTAGTAAAAAAAAAAAAAAAACATTACTTACAAAAAGTCTTTACGCTTATAGTTAGCTTGGTGATAATTTGGATTTGCTTGCAAAGCTGCCTCGAGATAAAATAACCCTAAATCCACACGACACTTTCGGGGGGGGGGGGGGAAATGGCCCAATATTTTCAAGCAAGGTCAAATTATTTATGTTAAAGTAACCTGCGAACCACTCATTTAGTTACACACATAAGAAAGGAAAAGAAAACGTTATATAGACGCAACACATAATACACCGTAGCGCAGTAAGGAAAAAAAAAAATACAGCCAAGGTGTACAATAAGGCAGTTTTTCACAAAATTGATTGAGAGGGAGGGGGCAAAAAAAATACTTAAAACAAAAGTAACACTACACCTCTTCGCCAGTGCAATGCACTGTTCTCACCAAATTTCATTGTTAATTTCAAAGTTTCATTGTTAATTTTTGTTTGTGTTACGCATAAAGTGTAGGTGATATCCTTTCTTTTTTTTTTTTTTTATGCAAAATGTTTTAAAAAAAATGCATATAAAAGAAAGTTTAGAAAAGCAAATGACTACAGTGTGTTTTATTTGGTATATAAAGCAGCATTCTGGTCTAAAATATATTTAGAGTGTTTGAGGGGGGTTTACTGATCTGTACATTGTGTTAGCAGACTTGCAAGCAATTGTATGAAACAAGAGAAAATCTGTTTTAAATGTCTCTCGTGTTGTCTCAAGTTTATGACATCACTTGGCTTCATATGCAAATTACACATATCCCATAGAACAGTAGTTCATTGGGATATCAAGCCACAGGTGGTGTTATAGTCGGGGCACCACAAACAGGTTTAAAACTTTTTTTTTCTTCACTTCTTTTATGCATTTGCTTCCAAAAACAGAGGTTTGAATAAGGTGCATTATTTATATGCTTTGATTAAAATGTTTCTATTTAAAATGCTTTCAATGCACAAAATGCAATCATTCAGTAAAATATTTTTTTTTGCAGACAGTTGCCCTTTACAAGGGACGATGTCACCAAAACTTTGTTTATACTGGGAATGTGGAGACAAAAAAAAAAATTCTATGCATCGTGTTAGCAAAATTGCAAAGCAAATGTGTAAGATTAAGAGAAAAATTTACTATAAACTGCCTGTGCGATCTCTTGTTTATGATACCACCTTGTGGCATTATATGCAAAATTAACTATTTTTACTAGTACATTAGTAATTTGCATAGCAGGCTATGAGGTGATGTCATCAACCTGAGACACCCCAGGCATATATAAAACATTTTGATTTATGAATTTGCTTGTAATTTTGCTAAAACAACATATAGATTTTATATATATATATATATATATATATATATATATATATATATATATATATATATATACCCTTGCAAAATAATCTGTCAAGATAAATGTGGAGACTCCTCAAGTACTGGAACGTCACATATATACATAAGGGACATGGCTAATTAAAAAATGAATAATAATTATCTAGAAGTATAAATATGGCATCAAAAGAAAGTCAAGGTGTTCCTTATATATTATACACATACACAAGTACACTAAACATGAGAAATGAATTACACAACAAAAAATCCCCAAAAGCTATTGTCTAACGCTGAAGGGGTTTATCAGATCAATGGTTTATACTTCACGACGTGATATACTGAACTACAAGTCCCAAAGCACCCTTTTGGCTACAACAGCATTATGGGAATTGTAGTTCAACAACTGGAAGACTGCATTTTATCCAGCCTCTGCTTCAAAGCCTCTGCTATCCAGCCTCTGCACAAAGTGAAAGAATCTTCAGAGGAATCACATTCTATTGGGTTATCAAGTCCCTTCTTACAGACTCCAATTCTGAGCTATAAAGCAGTAAAAATAGAAAAAAAAAAAAGACTCTCATACCTTTATTAATTGTCCAAAGAGATTCCTAAGTAATGCCAGCAAGCATCTGTATGTAAAAAAAAACCAGCACAATGTACAGGTTGAACACCAACAGATGAACCAAAGTTAGTTTACTGCCTGGAACGCAGACTTAGAAACTGATTGGAGGGGGGAAATAGTTTCAAGTAAAATATAGATACACATTAGGCAGAAATGTGGTTTTAAGAACTAAAAAGCATGGTATCTCATGGTGCAATGCTTCAATATTCATGTAAAAAAAACACCTTTTCACATATCTACAAAATACACTGTAAACAAAATCCTGATGGGGGGGGGGGGGGGGGGTGAAGGAAATGAAGATTCCAATACAGATTCCTTTCAGTCTGCGAAACAGTTGCATGGTTCAGAAGAGAACTTAAACAATTAAAGAAAAATTCATAAGCCATGGTTTGTTATGATCTTTGAAAATTACAAGTAATTGGGGTTTTTCTTTTAGTTCTAGACTGAGGCCATGGAGCAGTGATGGCTAACCTTGGCACTGCAGATGTTTGGCAACTAGATATCTCATGAAGCACAGTGAGCTATATGGGTGACTGAGCATCATGGGATATGTATTTCCCTGGCACATCTGTTGTGCTAAATATGCCATCAACTGCTATAGAGCATGTCTGTCCTGCAGGGGCAGTGGCGTGTCTGACCTGCAGGGGCAGTGGCGTGTCTGACCTGCAGGGGCAGTGGCGTGTCTGACCTGCAGGGGCAGTGGCGTGTCTGACCTGCAGGGGCAGTGGCGTGTCTGACCTGCAGGGGCAGTGGGGTGTCTGACCTGCAGGGGCAGTGGGGTGTCTGACCTGCAGGGGCAGTGGCGTGTCTGACCTGCAGGGGCAGTGGCGTGTCTGACCTGCAGGGGCAGTGGCGTGTCTGACCTGCAGGGGCAGTGGCGTGTCTGTCCTGCAGGGGCAGTGGCGTGTCTGTCCTGCAGGGGCAGTGGCGTGTCTGACCTGCAGGGGCAGTGGCGTGTCTGTCCTGCAGGGGCAGTGGGGTGTCTGTCCTGCAGCGGCAGTCGCGTGTCTGTCCTGCAGGGGCAGTCGCGTGTCTGTCCTGCAGGGGCAGTCGCGTGTCTGTCCTGCAGGGGCAGTCGCGTGTCTGTCCTGCAGGGGCAGTGGCGTGTCTGTCCTGCAGGGGCAGTGGCGTGTCTGTCCTGCAGGGGCAGTGGCGTGTCTGTCCTGCAGGGGCAGTGTGGACATCATTTTGATACAGAACGCTAGTAAAAGTCACTGTCAACCTTAAACAGGATTTATACCAGGGGCGTACCACGTGACATGGCGTGACCTCTCAGCATTAAACACCAGGCTAGGGGTACAGATAATGGAGCTCATTTAGGCTGTGTATAGCTGCTAGACATACACAGTCTCAATGCAATACTGCCTGTGTACGGGAGCCATTTACTGTACAGTATTAATGTCGGCACAGACCCGCATTTGATGAGACAGGATCCAAGAAAGCGGGACTGTCCCAGTAAAATTCCAGACTGTTGGCAACTATGGCATAGTCACGTAAAGGAGCATACAACTATGGAAATACATGATTTGTGCCAGGGTACTATATGCGTTTCTAGTGAGAAAAAGGTCTTGATAAACCCCATCTACTCCCAATTCAGTGACACTGCACAAATGCCTAAATTAGGATGAAAAAACAATGTGTCTGTGGGGTGTCTCCTACTTATGACATCACCTGTGACTTGATAAGCAAATGAACTGGTTTTCAGAGGGATGTGTATTTGCATATCAAGCCACATGTGATGTCATAAAGCAAGGTCTTGTTACTAGTGGTTTTAAGAACTAAAAAGCATGGTATCTCATGGTGCAATGCTTCAATATTCATGTAAAAAAAACACCTTTTCACATATCTACAAAATACACTGTAAACAAAATCCTGATGGGGGGGGGGGGGGGGGGGTGAAGGAAATGAAGATTCCAATACAGATTCCTTTCAGTCTGCAAAACAGTTGCATGGTTCAGAAGAGAACTTAAACAATTAAAGAAAAATTCATAAGCCATGGTTTGTTATGATCTTTGAAAATTACAAGTAATTGGGGTTTTTCTTTTAGGTCTAGACTGAGGCCATGGAGCAGTGATGGCTAACCTTGGCACTGCAGATGTTTGGCAACTAGATATCTCATGAAGCACAGTGAGCTATATGGGTGACTGAGCATCATGGGATATGTATTTCCCTGGCACATCTGTTGTGCTAAATATGCCATCAACTGCTATAGAGCATGTCTGTCCTGCAGGGGCAGTGGCGTGTCTGTCCTGCAGGGGCAGTGGCGTGTCTGTCCTGCAGGGGCAGTGGCGTGTCTGACCTGCAGGGGCAGTGGCGTGTCTGACCTGCAGGGGCAGTGGCGTGTCTGACCTGCAGGGGCAGTGGCGTGTCTGACCTGCAGGGGCAGTGGCGTGTCTGACCTGCAGGGGCAGTGGCGTGTCTGTCCTGCAGGGGCAGTGGCGTGTCTGACCTGCAGGGGCAGTGGCGTGTCTGACCTGCAGGGGCAGTGGCGTGTCTGTCCTGCAGGGGCAGTGGGGTGTCTGTCCTGCAGGGGCAGTCGCGTGTCTGTCCTGCAGGGGCAGTCGCGTGTCTGTCCTGCAGGGGCAGTCGCGTGTCTGTCCTGCAGGGGCAGTCGCGTGTCTGTCCTGCAGGGGCAGTCGCGTGTCTGTCCTGCAGGGGCAGTCGCGTGTCTGTCCTGCAGGGGCAGTCGCGTGTCTGTCCTGCAGGGGCAGTCGCGTGTCTGTCCTGCAGGGGCAGTCGCGTGTCTGTCCTGCAGGGGCAGTCGCGTGTCTGTCCTGCAGGGGCAGTGGCGTGTCTGTCCTGCAGGGGCAGTCGCGTGTCTGTCCTGCAGGGGCAGTGGCGTGTCTGTCCTGCAGGGGCAGTGGCGTGTCTGTCCTGCAGGGGCAGTGTGGACATCATTTTGATACAGAACGCTAGTAAAAGTCACTGTCAACCTTAAACATGATTTATACCAGGGGCGTACCACGTGACATGGCGTGACCTCTCAGCATTAAACACCAGGCTAGGGGTACAGATAATGGAGCTCATTTAGGCTGTGTATAGCTGCTAGACATACACAGTCTCAATGCAATACTGCCTGTGTACGGGAGCCATTTACTGACTGTTGGCAACTATGGCATAGTCACGTAAAGGAGCATACAACTATGGAAATACATGATTTGTGCCAGGGTACTATATGCGTTTCTAGTGAGAAAAAGGTCTTGATAAACCCCATCTACTCCCAATTCAGTGACACTGCACAAATGCCTAAATTAGGATGAAAAAACAATGTGTCTGTGGGGTGTCTCCTACTTATGACATCACCTGTGACTTGATAAGCAAATGAACTGGTTTTCAGAGGGATGTGTATTTGCATATCAAGCCACATGTGATGTCATAAAGCAAGGTCTTGTTACTAGTGGGGTACCTCAGGGATCTGTACTTGGACCCATTAATATTTGTATTGGTGATATTGCAGAAGGTCTTGTTGGTAAGGTATGTCATTTGCAGCAGGGTTGATATTCCTGGAGCGATAAGCCAAATGGCAAATGCTTTAGATAAAATATAAAAATGGTCAGAGCTGTGGAAACTGACATTTAATGTGGACAAGTACAAGATTATGCATTTTGGGTAAAAACCCAAAAGCGGAATATAGAATATTTGATACAGTCCTAACCTCAACATCTGAGAAAATAATAAGAGTAATAATTTCAGAGGACTTAAAGGTAGGTAGGCAATGTAATAGATCAGCAGGAAAGGCTAGCAGAATGCTTGGTTGTATAGGGAGAGGTATTAGCAGAATGCTTGGTTATATAGCTAGAGGTATTAGCAGAATGCTTGGTTGTATAGGGAGAGGTATTAGCAGAATGCTTGGTTATATAGCTAGAGGTATTAGCAGAATGCTTGGTTATATAGCTAGAGGTATTAGCAGAATGCTTGGTTATATAGCTAGAGGTATTAGCAGAATGCTTGGTTGTATAGGGAGAAGTATTAGCAGAATGCTTGGTTATATAGCTAGAGGTATTAGCAGAATGCTTGGGTGCATTGAGTCCCCATTCATAAGAATTTCTTATGAATGGGGACTCTATTTCGTTTTATAGAAAGCCAATAGCATGACATACAATGTAATCGCCGAACTAGGGGTGAAATGTCCGTGTTCGGGTCCGGGGTCCAAAAAACGTAAAGTTCGGTACGACCGCGAACAGTGCGGTTCGGGTTCGCTCAACACTACTAGTTATTTAGTAAACCTTTTTTTTATTTCACAACCTTGTCATGGAGCCTTTGATGCCAAATTACAAGTGATAACACTATTCTCTTTTGCTTAAGTGTAGTAAAGTGGATATTCCTTTATAGAAATAAAAATGAATAAACATGAAATCGGATGGTGGCATTGCTGATGGATTTCTCAGCTTGAAAAATGAGACAATTTGAGGAGATTGGAATATAAATTAGGTCCATCATTGTGTTTGTATGAAAGGAAAGTTATTTCTTGCAGTCTGCTCCCAGAGTTATATGTAAAGCAATCATACATTCAGAGTCATTTGTCTGACTAGTACATTCACAGTTAAAAAAACAAAAAAACTAAAAGATCACACAAACAAATGTTTCTGATTTCTATAAGTTAGTTTTTCCTTCTGCTAAAAATTGAATTACAAAATATCACTAATCTATGAACATTATATATAATATACTTAATATATAGCTGATTCTCGGCCCTGAAATGGTGTCTCCAAATTGTGGATGGATTCGGGGGGACATCGGGACCCGAATTTCATGCTACTCAGGAATATGTGTGCAATTGGGACATCATAGCGGATTCCATGCAGATAGGGTTGCCACCTTTTATACAAAAAAAAATACCAGCTGTGCGACTGCACAGAAACAGAGTGGTAGCCCCATATGGGGAGATCTTTGGCTTATTTTGGGGGCTATTTTAGGAGGACCTCAGCTATGACAAATATAGCCAAAGTCCTCCTATAGAAGTCAATAGGAGAACTTCAGCTATAGTCCCCCCCAGGACACAGGGCAGTGTATAATGCGGCCCGTTAAACAACTATTGGTCCCAGTGCGCCTGTGGCCCCAATATAAATACTGCCCCCGGGTTGCAAGCCAGAGTACCCCTGTGGCCCCCAATATATATATTTCTATATGGCCCAAATACAATTAAAATTATAGCCACCCTCTCCTCAGCCACCACCCCATTGTCCCAGGGCTGACCAAATGACCCTGGCACCATACAATAAATAAATGATATACATAAGACCAGTGCTATTCAATAATACACTTTCCAACATGTCAGAACCAAATCCCAGGAAGCTGCAGGGGCAGCAAAGGGGGCTCTGGTTACGTGACATCATGTAGCATTGAGCTCAGATACGGGGTGTCTGGAGCTCAGCTCATCATTTAGACTATATATGACCTCTACACATATACTGATTAATTGCAAAGCCGTCTCAGACAGGACTATCCCAGAATATCCGGGACTGTTGGCGACCATGTGATAAAACAGTGAAGAGTTTATTCCTTTAACAAACGTAGTGACCCTTTTTTTTTTTTTTTTTCGGAAATGATAAAGATTTGTTGAAGAAAGAGTTCAGAGTCAGTGGCATAAACGAGGGGAGAAAAAAAAAAAGAAAGAAAGGAAGAGGTTAGTAAATTGAAAACTTCTGTCTTTGGTAGTAAGCCTGGATAAGTAGGCAATTACATAATACTAAACACAAAGCAATTCCTAACCTTGCTGGTATAAGGCAGGAGGTTTTATTTAAGATGGTAGAGTAGATTTGGTGTTAATTGTTCAAATACCAAATGAAAGTGAAATTTGCCAGGGAACCAGATGTTGCAAACAGTTAAGTGAAAATCCATTAGAAGAAGAAAAAGAGAATAAGCAGAGACCATTAAGTTTTATTATAATTCTTGTTGTTTTGGTTTTAAAGCAAATGAGGGGATTGCTGCTGTGTGTAAGTGCAATTTGTATTCATATTTGTTTAGGGTGAGCGGAGATAGATTGCAAACTTAAGCAATTGAAGAAAAAAAAAACATCTTAGAAGTGAGTAGGGGAAAAGGGCATAGACTGACTGTATTAATTGCTGGTCCTAATAACATGACTTACATCAAAGGTTTAACTTTTTTTTTTTTTTAATATAATAAATGTATAGGTATCAAGGTGAGAGGCATCATTTAAATGTTATACTGCGGCCATCTAGCTGTTGGTAGACTACATCTTCCATACTTCCACTTGAGCATCTTACAGACGTAGGTTATCAGAAGCTAGAGGACCATATGTTTAAATCCCCCCCCCCCCCCCCCCCCAATCATAAAGGAACATCCAGCTGCCCATGCTTTGGGATACATGCTACGGGGGGCCTCGGAGCCTGCGATAGAAAAGGGAGCAGGTAAGTGATCTCGGCAGGATATTCAAGGAAAACACTGCTCTGATCACTGGCGAGGTTACGTCACTGATAGCAGGAACAAACAGATTGATTGCCCCTCTAATTATTATTTTTTTAGTCTCTTAAATGGTGCTGTTCCACCCTTAGGCCCAATATACAATCATATAATCATTGCATATGTGCCACAGGGAAATAGAAAAATAGTTTTTTTTCCCCAAATAAAATCTGTATGAAAGCGTTAAACATGGGACTAAAAATGTCTGGTTAAAAATGTCCTTCGAATGGTGCGGCTAGGACAGTGATGGCGATAATATGGCACGGGTACCACCTGTAGTACCCTGGAGTCTCTGAGGTCACACTAGGCATCTCAGTGCACTGTCTCCATCATTCTACATGGGGGGGGTAAGTGGCGCTCATGGAAGGGGACACTGAGGGAGAAACAGGACAAGGAACAATAACAGAGTGAAAGGGGAAACTAAAATGAGCAGAGTCTGGAAGAGGGAAGCAGAATCTCAGGGAAAATGGCACTTTGAGATCTTTAACTTAGAATCCTGCAGAACTATGGGCACTCGGGCTTAAAAATGTTTGCCATCACTGGTCTAGGAAATGTTTTTAAGGATTCAGTTCTTTTTAATGGAGAATGGAGTCTGCACAGGGAGTTTCCAAAACAGTGCAAACCTAATCAAATCGTGACTGCTAAAAGTTATGGCACCTCTCCACAACATGACATGAGATAAGGCCAGAAAAAAAAAAGCATCCATATGTGCATTGCCTATGGATGCACTCAATAACCCGCAAACCCATCCCTCCCAACTTTATTGTTCGGCGATCCAGGATGCCTGGAGGCGGGGCTTCAAAGGTCAAGGGTCAGCGCTAACACATATTCACGGAAGCGCTGTCATTCAAACTTACAGCGCTGCTACGCATATGCAGTATTTTCATTCTCCAGTGTCCCAGACACAGGATTGCATTCCAAAATTGGGACTGTCCCGTGTAATGCAGGACCACTTGGCGGCATGCCCAAACCTCAAGGGCAGATAATAACAATATTGATAATCAACGCTGATGCTTTTATTCCTTCATCAAGCCTCTGTTATTTGCACATCAGATAAGGCCAGGCAAAAAAAAAAAACGTTGAAATTTTGACTTACCGCAAATTCTTTTTTTCTTGGCAGTAAGGATTTCTGACAAGTTGGAAGACTTCTTCATCCAGATCTTCTCCACAAACGGGTTCTAAGGAAGATAGCCATGATATTCTGTGCTCTTGCCACTGCCGTGATGGTCAAGGTAGCGTTACAGTGGAAGCCCATGGCCTGAAGTATTCTCGACAAGATGTTCCTGTTTTTTTGTCCATGGGGTCTATCAACCCGTTAACTTCTCCAACGGGCAAAGTAGTTTGGTTAGATAGTGTTACCGGCACATCCACTTTTGGAATGTCGTCCCACTGTTCTTCATTCTGATTGGCTGCTTAACTCTCCTTGAGATAAAAGCCAGTGTACATGGATTCTTCCATTCCCTGTGTATCAATTCCAGGCAGCAGACCATATGTTTGAATTTGAAGGTTTCTTTTCTAGGAAAGAGAGCTGACACTTTGTCCTTTTCAGATTTATCCATGGGCATAGGAATAGACATCTGGGGGGAAAAAAAGGAAAAATATCCCTTTGGTACTGCCAATACATGATAGGAAAAATATAAATATATATATATATATATATATATATATGAAGTCCAGATGCAATGATTTACACATGAATTAGCACTATAAAAGATATGGTTACCTTGAATGATCAGTTAAGTCTAAAAAAAGTATCTGGACCAAAATACATATATCTTAAAACTTAACTTGGAAACTCTAATCTGGCACCATGGAACCTTAACCTCTGTGCAATCAGAATTCTGAGATAGAGATGCACGGCCACCACAGGAAGTCATCACAGAAACGTCCTTTAAACACTCCTGCTCCTCCTCACCTACAAGAGGTGATCAGATGCCAGCTTCCTTGAAGGAAGCAGGGGATAAAAAAAAAAAAAAAAGCCTGCTGGTCTGGAGTAAACCCGACCTATAACTTAATAGATACATGGAGATTTGTTCTCTGCTGTGTCTCACAGTTGAGACACAGCACTTCCACGCTGTCACTGGCACTGCTAGCGCACACACAGCCAATCAGAGCGGGGGCTCTGTCTGCAGAATGCGGGGGTTCCCCTGCTTATCCCATGCAAAAATGAGGGTTTCTATCTGCCCAGTAGTGTATCTTCCACAAGGCACTCGTCTAGGGCGGCACTTTGCTAAAAACACACTTCTGGTGCCTCAAACATTTTCGCTCCCTCCCCCACCGTTCAGCAAGCTTTAGTTCCTTTCAATTAATTGGGGTGATGGGGGCATGTAATGGACATGGTGGGGGTATGTAATGAAGATGATGGTGGCATGCTGGTAAAAAAAAAATTGGTTTGATGCCAATGTTATGTCTATGGAGATTAGGGTTGCCACCTTTTCTTCAAAAAAATATCTGCCTTGGTACTGTCTCCATTGACTTAACATTGGCCTGATGCCAATTTTTTACCGGCCTGCCGGTAAAATACCGGCCAGGTGGCAACCCTAATGGAGACAGTGGCATGGCCAGTATTTTTCTGGAGAAAAGGTGGCAATCCTATATTAGAAGCAAAAGTGAAAAGAAAAGTTTATGCTTTTTTATGTAAATGTAAAGCTAAAACAGATGAAACTATATGTTTAGAATAACTAACAATGAAGCTGGATAAATTGAAAATTAAAATGGCTGCTTCATTAGACCTTATAACTTTGATTAAAAAAAAAAAAAATCAGATGATTGCAACTCTATTGATTAAGATG
Source organism: Pelodytes ibericus (assembly GCA_036172795.1). Lineage (NCBI taxonomy): Eukaryota > Metazoa > Chordata > Amphibia > Anura > Pelodytidae > Pelodytes > Pelodytes ibericus. Next base: position 37,812,305 of record CM069868.1, on the reverse strand, counting down.
TTGTACAAAGAGATAAGAACGACCAAAATAATTGTCTAACCTAGACCTGTAATATAGCAGTGAGCCTAACACATGGCAAAACAGAGGTGAACCACAAAGTACACTGCAATAAATCAAATTGGTATTGCTGAAATGTAAGGAAACTCCCTTCCTCTTATATCAAGCGTAGGCATTTTAAACAGAAATTCTTTAATTTAAAAAAAAAAGAATGCAAACAAAGTACCTTATTGAACCCTGTTTGCTGCAGATAGCTCTATTAGGTGGCTGCCATGTTGTTTAGAATGGTGGATCACAACTTTGGTCATGTGACCTAACATGCCCACCCCCTGATATGAACCCGCCCTCTTTAAGTGGAACAGTCCTCATTTGGGACCACTATCTCATTCTTTGGTGTGTGAGACACTGCACAAAGAATGTAACACAGACACTCCTCTTCCAGAGATACAACCCTTGGCATCTCACCTTGCGGGGGAGCGGGGGGGGGGGGGATGGGTTTGAGGGTTGCATTATTGTTTGTTATGTCTAAATATGGCGCATGCATCCGGAATGAGGTGCACAACCTCCACTAATTCTTTTTTTGGTACAGGTGCAGTTGCATCTCTAGTAAACTGTCAGTATAGAAAAGGTGCAGTTACTCCAGCAATTGCACCTTTTTTTGTAACGCAGTACAGCTGACAGGTATCTGTTCATCAAACAAGCTTCTGTCTCATGTAGTTCAGGGTCAGTACACACAGGGATTGGGGCAAAACATTCACCTGTAGTCTCCAATCCAGTTAACAGCCGGCTCCAAGGTTACTCTGCAGTACTGGAGTAAGAGCTGCTATCTTATATCCCCAGGTGTAACTTACCCCTTCACCCAGCCTGGAGCCAGCCCCCAAAATATGGTCTCATGGAAGGAGAGACATCTGACATAAGATTTCCATGGATACTATGGTACTGTGAGATAAGCCAGACACAGAGAAGCCTTGCTTATCCATAACTGGCAAAAGCAACACTGCTGGTTGGATTACCTTTCTCATGATGCTTTGCTAGTCATGTGCTAGCTGAGCATTCTGGGACATGAAATTCACAACCTTGGCTGGCCATTGGCCCCCTTATATTTAGAATGGGAAAACGTATCCACGATTGATCCCCCGCCAGCCACTACTCTTGGCAAAGATGTGCGATTACCAGTTGGAGGTCTCCATTAAGTGGTGATGCTTCTTCGGCATTGGCTTCTTCGGGCCTCTGTCTACTGGAGGGCATCTGCACCACCCTTAAACACCCTTAAACACCCCTAGACTCATGAGCTCGTCATATCAATAATTATCATCCTCCTGGACATAACAGAAAGGTGCCTCACAGCTTCAGATAATGTCTCATTGATGTTATTTCATGTGGATATCTTGACAGACAAGGGGTCATTTATGGCATTCTAGGCCAGGGGGCCATTCCAGGTACACCCCCCTCCCCAACTCATCTTTATTAGCCCTATAAATGCATGGTTTTGTTTGAAGATAGTTGACCCAAACTGTTTTTTTTGGGGATTGATTTTGTGTAATTGATAAACAACCAAACCTTTATCTAAGGTTAAAAAGGTTTTCGTCATTACTATAAATACTGACACCGGCCATGTTATTGCCTCAATAATGGCTTCAAGCAAACTTTCTACTAGCCTGCTGGTCAAATAACATATGGGTGGCAAACTAAGCTCCCCTATATGTAGCATTCCCCAGCAGTGCTGTCACATTGGAAGTTCTTTGCTTTAGGAATACAAAATATTATACAATTCATTAAAATTAAAATGTGGAATCTAAATGTCAAGCCACAAGGTGAATAAATAGGAGACACCACACTTAAAAAGTATTCTTCCAACTCTTGCTGATTCTTTGCACACACAAGCCATACATGGATTTCAGTTATAGGAAACTCTTGGGGGCACTGGGGAAAGACTCAACACTGCTCATGAGCACACCCTAGTGTCCAGGTTGTGAAACATGGAATTAGCTGCATTATATGGAGTACCATATGCATATGGGAAAATGTGTACCTTTCTTAATTATCTTCTGCATTGATTGAAGCAGTTATTTAAATAAAAAAAATGTAAAAAAAAAAAATGTAACTTTGCAATAAACCTTTAGATTTCACCGTTTACAGGTTCATGTGAACCTGCATAATTCTTAATAAATGCATTTATTTTAAAATAGAGGCCTGGCTTGCAATATGTAGAAGTCTTGTAACCAGAAGGAATGTCAATTAACTGATCAATGTGTGCGTCTGTTGAATCCACTACTTGATTAGGTACATCGATCTCCTTCTGGTCACAACTTCTACATAATGCATAGAAGCCTGTAAAAAAACAAACAAAAAAAACTGGTGGTGACAACCCTAGTTCCCGTGGAGAGTTTGCCCATTGCTAATCCAATCCTGTGTGCTTATGATGCAGCAGTCTCTATTCGTTATTCAAAAGGATGCTTATTTAAAGGATGCTAAAGATTGTTTAATTCTCTGGGTAACAAGGGTAGGTTTCAAAATGTGGGAACCAAACTAAAAATAGTTACTTAAGTTCACACTTCTAATCACCAGGGATTCTGCAGAGATCACTGTCAGTATCCACAAGATAGTCACCCGAATTCTCATTGAAGTCAATTAGAACTGACCTGGGGGAAAAAAAAAAAAAAAAAAGACGCTTGAGTACAACTTGGATGTGTGTTTGCCAAGACTCTGGGCTTAAACAGCTAGAGTCCTAGATGACAACTGACCAAGCAGAGAAGACTTCTCAAGTCTCCGAAAAGCACACACACCAGATCTAAATATAAATGGTTAGCAAACTTCTGGTGATGCTTTGCCAACAGCTGTTAAAAGCCAATTACCAGGTTAGTTCATGGAGTATGTGACAGCATGGGGGGGGGGGGGGGGGGGGGGGGGGGGGGGGGGGGGGGGCTTGAGCTTAGAGATAAGCACAAAAGGACATTAAAAATGTGATTTTAACAAGGACTACAATGCAAGATGGTCTCCTGCAAAACATGCCAGTAGAGGATCACACGATTCCATCTTTGAATTAAATACACTATACACAAAATAGCCTAAAAGGAGGGGTTTGAATTTGTTTTGTGATCAGTATAGATTGTGCCGTCTTGTTTTTCCTATGAACACTTGTTGTTTGGACAGTTATAAGTCTAGATCTATCATTTTACCAAGTTACCTGTTATATTTTCTGTAAGTTATAATGGTACAAGAGCTTAGTTACAGATTACTGGTTCTAAGATTGGATTGTGTGACATTACCCCGTTTGTCATAGGATGTGTATTCATATTTTTTTTTTTTTTTAATAGGATAGTTAAAACCTCAGAGTCAACCATTTTTGCTGAAGAAACACTAGCTCAAAAAAGGCTTTTACCAAAATGAGTCACTTATTTGATCTCAGCCGGGACAGATTCTAAAACCACTACTAGGGGGTCCACCTAGGTAATTTGCCTAAATGCCTTACTCTTATTTTATTTCTTTACAGAGTTTTTCTAGGCCACCTGCTTTTTACTAGCAAGACACACTCAATTCATGTATTGTCGCTTTATAGCAGTATGCCCACGTACAGCGTTCTCTAGTGTGAGCCTAGACACTTTCTATTGGGCCCATACAGGGCAACCTTTATATTACATTGTATGCTGTGTTTTTTTGTTCAGTGCAATAGCTTTATGTTTCAAATGCAACAGTATAAAACAGTTTTTGTATACTTTTATGTTTAATAAAATATGTAAATGTGGTAGACTGATGAACTCTTAAGCTCTGTGCATTGCTACATGACATATATTGGTGTTAAAAGAATTGCAAGTAAATTCTAAAACCCCCCCCCCCAAAAAAAAAAAAAAACTGGGTCCAATAAGTAAATTACACTTCTCTTTGAAAAGTAGTCTCACAAACAGGAGACCTTATTAATACATGTTTGTTTTATGTGCTTTCAGTTATGTTAATACAATATTTATATCATGGTTTACAAACAGACTAGGGAGATTTAAAACAAAAACCTGTAGTTTGGTTATTAGGAGAGTGAATCATGCTGCAGGATATTTTTCTAACCAGCCATGTACTTGCAACACTTAAATGGTTAATGGTATTGCACACAATACACCAAATACACTAGATTTACATACAATATACACAAAGATCGCAATAATCTCCATTTGGAGGAGAGCAATAAAAATGAAGAGCTTGGCCACACAGTTGTCTATAGAGTTTATTTATTTCATATAAAAATTTATACAATATAAAATTACAAATTTTCATTTATAAAACAAATTTATAATTCAAACAAAGAACAGGAAGTGCAGAAGACCTGGTCATTTTCACTAGAAGGAAAGGGGGGGGGGGGGGAAAAAATATAATTACTTTCTATACTTTGAGTTTGCAGATACAAGTTTGATTTATAATACGGTGTTACAAGTCACATTGCAGAAAATTTGAAATGAAATAGGCATTCCTCTAAATTATTTTTTTGCATGTGAAGCAAACAGGTCTCTGGAGGTTGCACCTGTCACTTGGAAATAGACTGTGGTAGGAGGGTAACTGTTGGATCATCCCAAATTTAAGAGGACTTGTTGTATTGCATACCTGGATTCTAAATACATTTACAAACATATGAGATTAGCAGCTTCTACAGACCTGTCTCACTTATAATAAAAATGAAAAATAAATCTCCAAAAGTTGAGCCAATGAGAGCTATACTTGCAATGTAATACACTGAGCATATATTTTTTTTTGTGTGTCACCTGGGGAACCAATTCATCAATACATATTATATGTTTGGCAGGGCTAGGCATACAGCTGGAGTTACAGTAAGATTAACTTCTGGTTGCAGTATAGGAGAGTTTAGTGACTTTTTGTAGATTTCTTTAGCAAGTTCCAAATGGGCAGCCAACACCATATGAGTTATCCTCAAAGCTTTTGTTTTATTGAGCAAGTTAAGGGCTAGAGGAAGCCACGTGGTTTCACCTTCACTTGATTTTATATTAACTCATAGGGCTTTGCGACACCATTAAACAATCAGCCTGTCACTCTGCAGCCATCTCCATAGAGTCCATTTAAATGTTTGTGCAACTGGTAAAACCCATTTATAATCCGGGGAAAAGGGAATCCTACTATTTTGGTGATGGTGCATATACTTACTCGATAACACTGCAGAAGGAGCAAGAAATGGCCGCACAGCAGAAGCAAGACATGCAGCATGTTTTACATATGGCTTGGTCACACTGTGAGCATGCTCCCTTGTCACTCACAGACCGGACACAGAAGGAGCAGGCTTTGGAGGCATCAACTTCTAGCGCTGTTAGAGATAAAGAAACATTGGCAACCAGGACTGCATTTTAAACAAAAAAAAAAAAAAAAAAAGACACATTCCTATACATAGATTTAGAGTCTTCATATTGATCAGATGTATTCTGAGTTACATTCTCTGCGCCCCACAAAAATGGCTTTGCAAAGAATTGTGGTTTTAAACACTAGACCACAGGTCAAAGTGCTATACCAGTCCCACTACTGGCCATTTCCCACTCATCCCTATAAAAGCCTTCTAGTTCATCATTCTACAGAGATATACTCAACCAACTTCTTCGCATACCACATCCTTACACTAAATCTCTGCAATTTCTTTCCTACAAAAGTCAACATTTTCTTCCACTTTTTTTGAACTACAATGCTCTTAATAAAACCATCCCGATTTACACACTGACTTGTAATTATGCAATTAGACCTGTGGTTCCTAAGCTAGTCCTCACCCCTAAAGCCTGGATTGGAAGAGGGATTTTCCAGTTGTGTCCAAGGAGTTTGGGGGGGGCGGGTAAAGATTACTGCAAAGGGTAGTGGTTATGTTGGTGTATTTGCAGCACAAGGAGTAAAGATAAGCAAAAATTCGGGGAGCCAAAAACCTAAGTAACCTTTTGTATTCAAACCCAATAAAAATAACCATGTGAGTAACAACTGAAACAGATGCCCACAGTGCCAAATAGGTTGTCAGAAATGTGCAAAAGCAAGAGGGCAGCCAGTACACTACAGGGATTAACATACGTTTTTGCGTTTGTGTTATCTTATGCAGTTTTCCATCTTGTCCAATGGTTGTCTGTCCTGTTAGCAGCCTCTGTGTAGTACAGTCTCCTGGCACCTTCTCACTTTGCTGGTCAGGGTTTCCCCTAACTGCTTTTGCACCATTGAACAGGAGCTTCTTTGTCTTCTCTAAAAAACAGAATTAAATGTAAGAACCTGTGGATATTACAGAACTGAACTATTTAACATTGAGCAACTGCATGGTTAAAAAAAATAAAGCACATATACTGGCATGTCCTACTTTAGGTATTCAGATATAAAGGAGCACAGAACACATCACCTAGGGGTGCAACTTTATTTTGTGATCCATTGCTGGACACAAAAAACAAAAACAGCATTGCAATAATATTTCGGAGTCTGTTTTTCCCATTATTTCATTGTTGCAGTGGGACACTATTCAGCTTCCCCTGGGATACAGGTGTTGCGTTACCGATTAGATATACAAGTTAACCAACTCTTTCATTATTCAGAAGTTGTACCCCCAAGCATAAGCATCATTACCATTGTGCCTCTTCCTTTCTGCAGAGGTATGCATGACAATGCTTATATTAAGCAAAAAAAAAAAACCTTTAGTTAAAATAAATAATAATTCACTAAAGTAGTTTGAACACCTGGCAACAAGTTTGGGAAAAGCAATGAGTACATGCACATAGCTCCATTGATTGCTGTGGAGCTATATGCATGTATCTATTCAAACAGAGAAGGGCTACTAAACTGGTTTATGGGTTGAAGGATAAAAACTTACCAGGAAAGGTTAAAGCATCTTAACATGTATAGCTTGGAGGAAAGACGTAACAGGGGGGATATGATAGAAACATTTATATACATAAAGGGAATCAACACAGTAAAGGAAGAGAGTATATTTAAAAGAAGAAAAAACTACCACAACTAGAGGACATAGTCTTAAATTAGAGGGGCAACGGTTTAAAAGTAATATCAGGAAGTATTACTTTACTGAGAGGGTAGTGGATGCATGGAATAGCCTTCCAGCGGAAGTGGTAGAGCTAAACACAGTGGAGTTTAAGCATGCGTGGGATAGACACAAGGCTATCCTAGATATAAGATAGGGAACTGGGAACTTCTTATCTGCCGGTGACACATTGTATGTTTCTAGGTTACAGAGGGTAATTAACACATGGGATCAAACAGTAGATCAACAGGATCCAGTGACTTGACAACAGGTTTAGAGATGTCAGAGTGTAGACGTCACGACCCTGGAGGGGGGGCTGGGGGGTTACTGGCACTGGAGTTGCTGTGGCCTAGAATTCCCTATGGTGCTCAGCCAGCCACTTTCAGACTTCTCACCACTGAACATGCATTAACCAAGAGCTGGGGTGTCAGGCTTCACCTACTGCTTGGCCTATAACACAACACCCACCCACCATAGATCTCCTGCTTGTACTGCTCCCCGAACACGCCCTCACACAGCTCCTTCTCGCCGACGCGGGTCTTGAGCTGCAGGGGGGACACCCCGTCAAACGGGTAAGACCGCTTGGGCATCTTGTGGCGCTGTGGAATTGCTTGCTGCCTCTGCACGACCAAGGAAGCGCGCGCTCAACACGGAAATGCGTACCTCGCATGCGCAGCACGAGCAACACCGCCCCCTTTAAACCGAACCCCTCAACGTCCATCCAATCAGAAGCCGGCACACAAAAGAGAGTTAGCAGCTGATTGGCTGAAAGTGTCGCGAGGGGTGGGCGGGCCTGTTGGGGCCTTAAAGTGTTCCACATGTCTTAAATGTTTACAAGCCGCAGAGAGGCTCGCTAAGCATCATGGAAGTTGTAGTACAGTTATATTTATGTGTTGCATGTATGTATTCAGAGTCCTGGAATATATGATGGCATTAAAACAGTATCAAACTATAGGACTGATTTGTTTTGTTTTGTGTTTTTCACTGTCATTTGCACATTTTTGTTTATTCATGCATACCTCCAAAGCAGCTCTTGTCATTCTACCCCTCTGTCCTGCTGAGCTCTACCTTTGCCACTGGTATCGCGCATGGGCGATACAAATATAAGGCGACCTCTAGAAAATATTGCTTTATATGTAAAAAAAAAGTCATATTTACTAAAAAGTTTATTGAAAAGATGCTTTTCTTTTCTTCCTCTGTCCCCCTTTATTCCAGTCTTTCATTATTGCACCCATATCACGATATCGCACCCACAGGACTTGCCACTGCACCACATTGCCGTACCCACTGGATTGGCCCCTGCATCTACTGGACTTGTCCCGGTACCCGCTAAAACTGCTGTCGCCATACCTCCCAATTGTCCCACTTTGCGTGGGGCAGCACAGATTTTGCTATTGCACACACTGAACTTGATATTGCACCTTCTGTACCTACCATTGCACCCAATGGACTTTATATTGCACCCGGTGGCAGGGACAGGCAAAGTGTCCGTGACAATGTTTGCAAAGTTTCATAGAACATCATTTGTCCACCAAAAATTCCAATAAATGTCTACCATGAGCAATCTTAGGGCCTACCAGGGCTTTTTACCATGATTCCCCCTTTTCCCTGACATCTAGTGGGAACAACAAGATGCCTGTGTGCTGCTTGGTGAATTTGTAATTCAGTTGTCAATTAAAGGTAAGGGACAGTCTAGTCCCCAAACTCACTTTGGTGCAAGATGAAGATCACTGCTTGTATAATGCACAGGCTTTTCTCCCTGTGTGATTTGATGCTGGCATTCTGTATAAATCACATTTTTAATATTTGACTCATGCCCTCTCCCAGTGATCACACTTCATGTTTACTGCAGGTGCAGCAGCACTGATTATATAGACACTGAGGATATAAAGTTTTGTTACATATAGTCACTTCCTGTCCTCCTGAAATTGAGTCTATTGAGTGGCCTAGGAGTGACTTTGCTCTTTTACACAGTAGGATCTCTTAACAGTGCAACACATTGTCTGATGACATCACTAGAGAGACAGGATATTCCATCCAATTGTACAATCCACTGTATAATGAATAGGCCCCACTATATTGTAATCAGTATTTCAAATACAATCTAGCAATGTTTTGAGTCAAATGTTGCAGACGAAGAGCATTTCAAATTAAGGGGAGTGGCTGTGGAAAAGGTTTGTTTTACTGAAGATATTAAGTGATCTTATAACCAAATGATAACTGCAATATTTATGTATTTTGGTCGGTCACTTAAATTAAAAAAGTGAATTGTAGCAATTCTGGGGGGAATGTTCTAAGGTTATCGTCAGGAAAATGCCATTGATTTCTATGGCAACTCCAGTTTAGAACATAGCCCAAGACCTTGGCCGAACGGCAGCAATAAAAATGTCTGTGTTGCCAAAACTCCTTTATATATTCTAAACCTTACCAATACACATACCACCTCCTATTCTTCTCGATATTTAAAAATCTATACAAAGATTTATATATGGCAATCAACCAACCAGGAAAACAAAAACGCATGCACTAAAACGAAAAAAAATTTGTTCCAGTAAAAAAGTGATTCCACGCGAAACGCGTAAGGCGAGTCCTGTCCTTTTTTTCCCCCACGTATGTATTGCTGCTGATTTATATTTTCTGTCAGATCCTTATTCAATAATTTATTCACTTTTTTACTGGCACAAGAAGTGCATGCATTTCGTTTTCCTGCTTTGATGTTGCTGCCTCTATAGCCTGACGAAGCACCCTTAATCCAGCATTGCGCAATCACGAGAAGACTTATCCCTTGAGGAGACCTTTTTCTTTAATAAACCAACCAGGGTTGCAAACAAATGGTTAATAGTCCCTTTAAAGGAGGGAGGACCATCCTTCCCACATTACTACCATGCAGCGATAATGGCACAAAACGTATTATTTAATGCCCCTCTGGGAAAAATAACCTGGGTGGACATGGAAGATTCACAAATGACCCCGTATAGAATATGCGACATCCTTTGGTTACCTAATTACTCCCACCCAATAATGAAAACACTTTTGCCAAGCACAATATCAACTCCCAAAACCTAGAAACTATATTGCTCTTCTAAACCAGCAACCCCGATTAAATCTTAATTCCTGATCCCAAATCTGAACTTAAACTCTTGGGCCCTGGCAGGAATTACACATGTGAGCCACCTGACTCAAAATCAAACATTTAAATCAATTGAAGACTTAAGATCTCAATATAACTTACCCAACAAAGACCTCTACATGTTCCTCCAGATTAGACACACACGTGCAACTACCCCGAATGTGCCATCACAATCACGCTATTCTCCTCGCAAAATCACATCCGCATGCACTGACGCTACAAAAGCTGTATCACTATGCTACTTATCAATCATAAACCCACCTTCACTAACCAAATTCCCCATTATGATAGCGTAAGAGAAAGAACTAACTAAAGAGCTCACCCCAACCCAATGGAAACAAGCGATACTGAATCCCTCATGATACTCCCACTGTACTAACCATGCAGAACTAGCGAAGAACGTGCTATACCGAAGGTATTTAGTCCCAAGCAGACTAGCCAAAATGTATCCCTCCACTACTGTTGGTGCAATTGTCACATTCCGGGTATGGAATACACATATATGGTGGTCTTGCCCACGAATACAACATTTCTGGACTTCCACTTTTAAAATAATACAAGAAACCACAAAATATTTACAAAAATCCCAAAGCTAGCCCTTCTCCATATATTACCAGAGAAAATTTCCTTTCCCCAAAGAATTATAACCGGACAAATCCTGATCGCAGCCAAGACACTTCTTGCAAGAACCTGCAAATCTCCTACCACACCAACAATTCCAGAATTAAGGAAAAACTCCCCCAAAGCAATAATATGAAAAAAAAAAAGCATCTACACCCCCCCTTCTCCCTTCCCCTCCCCCACATTCTTATTTCTTTTACCCCCCCAGCCAACCCCGTCTTATTTCACTCTCTTAATTTTCACTCTTAAAATCCCTGTTACAATTTCATTGTATGACAAGAAGGAGTTTATGTCAGTTTTATAAAACTTGCAATATTGTTTTCTGTTTTTTTGTTTTGTTTAATGTTTATGTAGAAGTTAATTTGCATAATCTGTTGGTTGCAGTGAATACTGATAACATAATGCAACTTCTAGATGTAATACTTAATTTTTACGCCGTGCTGTCTATGATTAATGCTTACATGTTCATAGCTGTACATTTTCACTGACATGTCATGTTCCTGTACATTATATTGCTAACCTGTCAAGATACTTTCCTTCTGTAAGAAGCAAAACTAACTTTCAACAATAAAAAAAAAAAACATAGCCCAAGACTTGTGTTGCCAGCTAGCCTGTATTTTAATGGCCCAGCCAGTAATTGAGCTCTTGGTGCTGGTATAACTGATATACCGGCAAGACATACAGTGTGAGCAGCAGGTTACCTTGACAAGTGTAGTATCTGCGTTGGAATTATCTATGTTACATTGAAACAGCATAACATATCATTTGCACTGGATAGTGGTAACCAAGCCAACCTTTGGGGTGTGCGACCTGTTCAACCGCACAGGGTGGAAGCACACCAGGGGGCGCCACTTTCAAAATAAAACAAATTCAGGCAGAGGCCCTGGCTGGGGAGATGAGAGGATCTGGGATCACTGGGTGTGAGGTGAAGGTCCTCCCCCATCCTGAAAAGCAACACGGCGTACTTCTCGGGGAGCAGCGGCTGGGCAGCATTAGCTCAGACAATGCTGCTCGTACCCCCCCCCCCCCCCCCCGCAGTGATGATTCAGGGCATCGGAAATACGATACCTCACATCATCACTACGTGCGGGGAGCGCGAGCAGCACTTACTGAGCTCTGTGTGTAACGGAGAACAGATATGGGAGGAGGAGAGAGAGAACAGATATGGGGAGGAGGGAGAGAGAACAGATAAGGGGAGGAAGGAGAGAGAACAGATAAAGGGTAGAGAGAATGGATATGACAAGAAGGGGAGAGGGAATTGATATGGGGAAGGGGAGAGAGAACAGGTATATAGGGAGGAGGGGGAAAGAGAACATATATAGGGGGAGGAGGGAAATAGAGAACAAATATGGGGGAGGACGGAGAGAGAGAGCAGATATGGGGGAGGACAGATATGGGGGAGAATGGGGAGACAGAACAGATATGGGGCAAAGATGAGAGAGATGGGGGAGAAGGGGGAGAAAGAACAGATATGGGTGAGGAGGATGAGAAATAACAGATATGGGTGAGGAGGGGGAGAGAGAACTGATATGTCGGGAGGAAGGGGAGAGATAACTGATTTGGGAAGGGGAAGGAGGGAAAAGAGATAAGGGGAGAGGGAAAGAAATATGGGGAAGGGAAGGAGACATAATATATATGAGATGGATGAGAGATAACAGACATGGGGGGGTGAGAACAGAAATGGTTGAGGGAGATAACCGATATGGGGAGAGGAGGAGGCGAGACAGACATGGGGGTGGGGAGAGGAGACGCATACATGTGATGGGGGAGGAGAGACATACATGGGAGAGAAGAGATATACATGGGATGGGAGAGGAGAAAGACATAAAACGGGGGTGTTGGAGAGAGACAGACATGCTAAGGGAGAGGACAGTTACGACATAAGGGTAGAAAGGGGGGGCACAATGGGGCTGCCCCTCACAGGGCGACTGAACACTTAAGGCCAGCCCTGGTGGTAACAATTATCTGCTGACAAAACACAGAGGAAGTGGCACTTTATGAGTTTATGTAGCAGATTTCTGTATGATCTGCAGTGTAAGATAAGCACAGTTGACAGCTTAATCTGTGACTGACATTTTCTATTTTAAACACGTATCCTGCATAGTTAAAATCACTTGTAGCACATTAAATTGTTGGGTTATTGTGTTAGAGTGGGGGGGGGGGGGGGGGGGTTCAGAGGTGTTTGACATGTCTATTTTTAATTACATAACCTAATAAAGATTATTTTGTAGTAATTCTAACATTTTTTATAACTTTTATTTAATACATTTTGACCCTGGTTCCCTTTAAATCCCCGGTTCTGAGTATTGCTTACGGTTTTTGTTTTCAGTACATAATTGGGGGTTTGGGTCATTCTCTGGGTATGGATTATGATATAAATGACTAGAAGTAGACCTCCTTGATCTATTCTTTTTGCTGGGCTGCAGTGGTCTGTTTCTGCCACCCTGGGATCTACACAAACACAGTGACTTACCTGACTCAGTGAGTTTGCAATGACTGACTTCAGCAGCCTATCATCACCCCTGTGTGAATTATCTGGAACGTCCCTCTCTCTCTCTGTCTGTCCCTTCCTCGCTCTGTCTGTCTATCTCTACCCCTCTGTCTATCTCTCTTTCCCCCTCTCTTTCTGTTTCTTTTCCCCCCTCTGTCTGTCTGTCTCTCTCTCTCTCTCTTCCTCTCTGTCTGTCTATCTCCATCTATCTGTCTCTCTCTCACCATCTGTCTCTTTCCCTCTCTCTGTGTCTCTCCCCCTTACTGTGTCTCTCTGCCTCTCTGTGTGTCTCTCCTCTCTCTCTCTCTCTCTCTCTCTCTCTCTCTCTCTCTCTCTCTCTCTCTCTCTCTTTCTGTCTGTCTGTCTCCCTCTCTCTGTCTGTCTGTCTCTCTCTCTCTTCCTCTCTGTCTGTCTGTCTCCATCTATCTGTCTCTCTCTCGCCATCTGTCTCTTTCCCTCTCTCTGTGTCTCTCCCCCTTACTGTGTCTCTCTCCCTCTCTGTGTGTCTCTCCCTCTCTCTCTCTCTTTATGTCTGTCTGTCTCCCCCTGGATGTCTGTCTGTCTCCCTCTCTCTGTCTGTCTCCTCCTGGCTGTCTGTCTTTCTGCCTCTCTCTGCCTGCCTGTCTGTCTGTCTGTCTGTCTGTCTCTCTGTCTCTCTGTCTGTCTTTATTCAGCAGTATGAGTGTTGACACAAACATTTTGGGGGCTATTCATTGAGAAGGTGCCACTCACCTTTTAGTGACTATTTCCCATATCTCTGTGTGATGCCCTCTCATTGCCCCTATTGATCCTACAGTATAAATAACATTTCAAAAATAAACACTATTTAAACTTGTCTGATCCCTTCTTGTATTACAAAAGCTTCTGTCCAACCGAGACGTTAACCACTGCTGCTTTGCTTTATGTATAAGTCCTATGTGATCAGAATGAAATCAATTAACTATTGTGGATCCCACCGGACCATGTTAATTAATTAATTAATTTTCTTCTGGTCCCATATGATCTGTACTATACTGTAAGGCAGCATGCAAAAGTTATATGTGGCCAGTAAAAAATGGCCAGTGTGGCAACCCTACATGTGAATGGCCAGCATCTTTGTACCAGGCATTCCACTTGGCAGGGAACATTGCTTGTCCATTGTCACATGGTTGAGCACAGTCCTAAATTTACCAGGAAATTCCAATACCTCATAGGGTTGCTGCCTTTTATTAAAAATGCCTCTAGAGACTTAACATTGGCATTAATTGGCTTTCTGCACAGGCATCCTTGCATATAAACTGCATATGTATAGAAGACATACACAGCATTCACACTATGAAATGAGTGGTGGACACACAAAATAAACCCTTATCCCAAATAAAATTGAATTAAAAATACATACTAAGCAATGGTTTAATGCATATAAATACACACTGTTGGCAGGGAGGAGCACGGACTGACAACGTAGAGATAGATATCCCAAATCGTGTGGAGGAGAAAAAAACTCCACCTGAATATAATATATAGTCTTAATAAAAATGCAATGAAAAAAAAAAAAAAACCACTGCAAAAGAGAAACAGAGTGATTAAAAAGAGAATAATATAGACTCCAGAGTAGCGGTTTATATAGTGCAACATTGGTTTTTTACCTAATTGTATAAATACCTGGCCAGAGGAACAACCCCAGTGGGTATGTTTTTTATGGCATGATATACTTTATATTTCATTCTCTTGTGTGTTACTTGTTATTTTTATATTATATTTGTCTTATCCATGTGACCACTTCTCTATATATACATATAGTGGCCTTGGATTATTTTGCTTTATATGAATATATACATTTTTATATCTACTTGTGCAAAAAAAATTATATATCTTATATTATACATAGCTGTCTCTGGAGTCTATATTATTCCTTTGCTTTATGCTTTAGCACTGTCTCTTTTTTTTAATTACAAAGAAGGATCACCAGCCTCACTTGCGTTGCTTAAATACCAGAATCCCAGTTCATATTGTATGTATGTGTGTGTGTGTATGTGTGTCTTTTGTTTACCCATAATCCTTTATGTCTCGTTTCCAAGTAACACTAACAAACTCCTCTCCGAGTGCAGCTCTGTGTTCCCATTCTCCAGCCAGACATTGCTCCACAGTAAGACTTTCTCTAGCAGACATTTTTTGTACATTCTGTTTTTTTTTATGAATATGTTTGTTTATTTCATTTTTACTCACTCTATACGCATTGCATTGTCCAAACTTAATAATGTAGGAGAATCCCTTTTTTTAATGGCATAATGGACAACTGCATAGATACTAGCACTGCAGAATGAATAAATACCTGCAAACTCACCTGGCTTTTTTATAGCCAGTCCTTAGTTTTTTTGTGGTTTTCTTTTCTTCATTTTTTTTTTGTTAAATAAATTTTACCATTTGTATATATTCTATTAGTCAATAAAGGACTAGTGAGTGTGCCAGCCACTATTTTATTTTGTTATTTTGTGACTTAGTTTGCTGTAATACATGGTAGCTAGTCATTGAAAGTGTAAAGTCTAAATGTGTCCTTATTTCTATACACAAATGGGGCTATTCACTAAATGGTGAGTTGTGGTGAGATTCTGCCCAGTCACTGTACAGTGTATAGCTAAATTGGTGAGATGAAATGTTTTTCTCACCTGCAACTCACCTTTGTGTGAATAGCCCCAACAGCTTTGAAACTAGTAGATATATTTTGTAGCAGGAACATGGATCGTATCCAGAGTTCTTTGTGAAATGGTCAAAGAGTTAGGGATCAGCCATGGTAATTGTCGATGATTTGGCTCCTGGAGTTTGTCGAGCTTTGAATTATCGGTTTACAAAGGCGCTCTGCGCATGTAATACTGAAAGGTCCCAGGTGCTGCGCGGCCGCGAGGTCACCTCTCTCCTGGCGCTGCTCCCAGCTTCCTCGTTTTCTCATTGCTCTGTGTCTACACCCTTGTGACGTAGCGTGCATATCTACATTGACGCACACACCCTTCATGAATAGCGCACCAAGGAAACCCCCCCCCCCCCCCAATGTTTAGGTGATCCAGTCCCTTTAACAATGTGTTAGGCTGGGCCAACTACCCTATGCCAGATTTGGCCTGTGTCAATTATATTACTAATCAAAGAGGTTTTTTTTTTTTTTTGTCTCATATTAAAATGCTGCATTGATTACATTGTGTGATAGTTTTATTTTTATAAAACTGAAATCAGTCATTCCAAGCTGCACAAACAATATACACATTTAAGTATCTATTGATGTCACTGCTGAAAATAATAGTGTATTATAGCATATTTTTTAGCTGCTGAAGATGAATTCGGAGCCGGAGACAATCCAAAAGTGGAATCAGAAAACAAGGCAACGGTAAATAGATTTTGCAATGTGTATTAATCTGAGATGAAAATCGTATACTATAGGGATATAATATATTATTATGCACCAATTTTCGGCTCCAAAATATTGTCTCCGAAGTCCAGATGTATTAGGATCACATCAGTGGCACCAAAAAAATCATAGCCAATTCCCCACCGGCCGACACCTAAATCAGCCAAAATTAAGTGGTAGCGTCAGTCCTCCCCATATATATATCTGGGGAGGACTTTGGATTTCTGGGTGCCCTTTTTGGGAGGACCATAGAAGTCAAAGGAAGGACTGTAATACAATTAATTAATAAAAAGGACGAAAGAAAAAGAATAACATGATACCTTAATGAACTACATAAAAATATTGTAAATTAACATAAAATAAAAAAAACATTTTTTATTAAAATGTAAAAATACTTATATTACTGTAAATATACTATAATACCATTAAAATATTAGAATTACATATGAATATGTCCGTGTTTAAATATGTTTACTTTAATTCTTCTATACTTTTCTGTTTAATACGCCAACAAAAATCTAGAGAATTTGCTATGATTCCATAAATCGGAATGTGTTAGAGGGTGACTGGCAAATATTGGGGAGACGGAAACTTTATGGTTTTCTTAGAGAATGTGTCTCTATCCAAATGCATCCGCTGCCTTGGTTCTCTGGGTTCCGATCTAGTCCCGAAGTCAAAGATATTGAGTAGCCGGATTTCGGAGATTTCTGAAATTCGTCTAACTTGCCCAATCCAAATCCATTTTTCGGGCCAGATCGGTCTATATTAGGTAGACCCTTTAATCTGAAAAAACGTGGTGACAAACCAATACATTTTTTGTTTCATGGAAAGAACTAAAGGGAAAAGCACCAATGTCAAGCCATCTGAGAGATGCCGAGTCAGCTTCAAAGACACCGAAGTCCAAAATATCACTAGGATTCCACTGGATGTCTATGGCAGACCAGAACTCTACCGATGGAGGACTGTTTATGACGAGACTTACAACATGGATAATGAGGTTGGTTGGGTTGGTCTATTCATGATTTGATTGGATCTCGTACAGATTCCCTAACTCTGTGTTTATGTCTTAAATGTACAGGGAAATTGGAAGTGACAAAAATCCACATGGGGTGAGTAAAGAGAAAATGCCAGGTTTTAGTATCAGAAGATCTGAACTATTTGAACTATTCTCAATGGTGCCATCAGTTATGTGGAACAAAGAGAACACTTTCAGAAAATCATTTGTTTTTCTAAGTTGCAAAACTAGTAATTAAATATGTATTTTATAATGTCAAGCAGGGCCCTTTCTACCTCATGTATCTGTCTATCTGTTTGTCTAATTCTGTCTGCATCTCTCATTTCCCATAAACTCATACCTACCAACTGTCCTGCTTTAACTGGGACAGTCCTGATTTCCATACCCCATAGCCTCCAACTGTCCTTTAATCAGGATAGTGGTCAGTTTTCTATTCACGACAGTTCACTGTTTAGTGACTAGACCTCTATATATGTTAGAAAGACTATGTCCTTTTCAGGAAGCTTCCATCTTGCTTTTTTAGCAGACCTACCAAGATGAACCTTTTGCCATTTGGAATATCAGCTACCAACCTTGTTGTGTGCTGCAAAAACCAATACATTGGGAATTAGGTCTAAAATAGAGGTAGTCACCAGGGAAACCAATGGACTGTTCCTGCTGATAAGACCACTTTTATAACTTTACCCCAGAAATGACCTTTATATATAGTGTTGGCAAGACAATCATTTTCTAAAGGAAGTTTGTCTAAAATCTTTCATTGTGAATGTTAGGTGTAACAATGTCCAAATTATTATTTTTTTTAATTCTCCACAGCAGGTGGATCTCCGTATTTTGTATTGATGGTTTATACTGAACTCAAATTGTCGGCTGTTTCTGCGTTGTCAAACACAATTCTCTTCCTTGCTGGCTGAATTTATTTTACAGATATAAAAAGACCACAATCACCAACTGCAAAATCTGTAATAAAATCTCAAAGACTTTGTGGGAAATTACAAATCAAAATTTGTGCCACTATTTTCCTTAAAGGGGACTTTGTAACCTAAAGTTTGTTTTACAAAAATGTACAGCTCAAAAAAAAAGAAAAAAAAAAAAGGAATCTATAGATTATGTTAGCAGAATTGCTGAACTGTCAGCAATGAAGAATAACGCGGCTGTTTCATCGCGTACGCAGCTATGTAAGAGCTGACAGTTCAGCGCTGCACTGTCAGCTCTTACACACGTACCAGTTAAAATAAAATAAACCCCCTAATAAATGATTCCCCCGCCCAAACCCCAATACTAAAATTAACCCCAAAACCCCAATAATAAAATTAACCCCCGAACTCTAATACCCCTGAACTCTAATACTAACCCCCGAACCCTAATACTAAAATGAACCCCCTAAACCATAATACTAAAATTAACCCCAAACCCTAAAAACTACTTCTAACCCCCTAAACCCTAATTCTAACCACCCTTAACTCCAATACTAAAATTCTAATTCTAAAACTCTATCTTCTAACTCTAACACATTAAAACCTTTAGCGATGAAATGTCCCGTGACGAGCTGTCGTGTGGCGAAGTGACGGCAGTGAAGCGGCTGCAGCCGCGATGAAGTGTCCCATCCCCTTAAACTGAGCCCTTTTCTTAGTGTGGAACTGTCCCATCTAATTGAATGTCTTATATTCTAGGGGTTTATTTATACATGGGACAAAATAATTTATTAGGCTGATCATGGGGTCACCCGAGCACACCCTTAACTCAGAATGCCCCATCCTTTCCTTGTATGCATTGAACGCTACTAAACTGGGACATGGGTTGAAGGATACAACTTACCAGGAAGAAAGGTTAAAGCATCTTAACATGTATAGCTTGGAGGAAAGACGTAACAGGGGGGGGGATATGATAGAAACATTTATATACATAAAGGGAATCAACACAGTAAAGGAAGAGAGTATATTAAAAAGAAGAAAAACCAGAACAAGAGGATATAGTCTTACATTAGAGGGGCAATGGTTTAAATGTAATATCAGGAAGTATTACTTTACTGAGAGGGTAGTGGATATATGGAATAGCCTTCCAGTGGAACAGGTTAATACAGTGAAGGAGTTTAAGCACATGTGGGATAGGCACAAGGCTATCCTAGATATAAAATAAGTACAGAGACTAATAAAAGTATTTAGAAAATTGTGCATACTAAATGGGCCAACTGGCTCTGATCTGCCAGTGACACATTCTATGTTACTTTGTTTCTAAAAATCACATTTCATTTAATGTTAACAGGTTTTATGGGCTGCTTTTATTCCAGGTGTGCAGAGGTAGAAGGAGACATTTTTACTTCAAACCATTTATTTTGTTCATTCTAAGTAGCCATGTCGTGCAACAGAATGTATAACAATGTGAGAAACCATTCACACAGCAGATCCAGTATATAGCATGGCACATCCTAGTTACTAATGCCTTTTGTCACCGCTCTTGCGAACTTGTGGAATAGGTTAGAAATCCACAATATGATTTGATGGGGGTGGGTCTGTAATTTAGAACAGTTCAATCATAGATTCTCTTGATTTTCCCACTCCGACCCACTTAACTGCAAACAAAAACAAAACAAGCAAAAATAATTAGAAATTGCACCGCAGAGTTTGTATAAGCAAAATACTAAGTCAAGCCCCTCTTTTTTGTGTTACATTACAAAGCTGGCTGAATACCCCCCCCCCCCCCCCCACACCACATTCTAAGCACTTCAACAGAGAGAGGGAGGTTGATTCCACAGAGTGGGGAGTACAAACTGCTGCAGAGGGAGGCAGACTTCTCACTGATGTCACTGAATTTAGAGCCCCACAATGAAATTATTTTCAGTGTACAAATTAAAGATGAACCTTAAATTTGTTCAAAATTAAACATAAGCGCAACTTCAAACTTAAGGCCAAAAGTAACCAAATTTGAAAAAATTCAACTGCATTGGGCATTCCAAACTTTAGGTCAATGTCCATTCCCTGCAGGGTATTGAGTAGACCCTAGAAGAGCATGTTTTAGGCTATGCCAATTTACGTAGATGCTTACCAGGAACACCAATGTGGTTCTCCACAAATCTGATGTAATTTTGGGCTTTTGTAGGAAGTTCTTCCCATGTCCTAGCACCAGTTGTGTCACTCTTCCAGCCCGGCATGATTTCATACTCCACGTCTACTTTTTGTAGAATTTCTTGGTTTGCTTTTAAAAGGAAGGACAGGAAACTGAATCGGATACCCATTACACACAGTATGTATAGTATTTGGCTAGAGTCCAGAAGGAAATAGAAAAACAAAATTCAAGCATCTCCAACAACTGTACTTGCGGTGTGTGCACAAGAGCCTGTACAGAGCATCCCCGTGCTTGTGCACCAGATGTACAGCTGTACACATGGAATCCTACAGATACAGACAGTGGGCGGACTTAAAGTAAAATCTATGTAGGAGAATGGCAACAAAATAGTAGTAATTATGAAACTGAGGTTTAAAGGGATGTCTGCATAGTGTGCAAAACAGTGGAAAAAATTGCCTTGAGAGGGCCTTTAACTATGTAGGATACAAGATCAATGTCCTATATTCTCTGAAGATGGACATTTGCATCATTATTTGGAAATTATTAAATTGCTTTTGATTATATTTACACAGCAAGATGGCATCACTGTTGGTTAATATAAAAAAATAATTTAAATATTAAAGTCAAATGTAAAAACCTTGAAATATGCGGTAATTAACCTCAAATTAAAACACACAGGGGAACTTCTATGGTGGGTGAACTGACTTCTCACTGTGTAATTCAGATATGAAACAAACCTGGAAAATATGGGATCCTCTTCCCATTAATTCTGTATGCGACCCCCACTTTAATCTCATCCAGGACATCTAAAATATCCAGTTTGGTCAACGCCAGTCTAAAAAAACAAAAAAATATATATATCTATATATCAATGAAAAAAATGCATGTGTTATTCTACTTTCTGAAAGCTCCAGTAAAACAATCTAGATGATATAGGCAATGAAAACTACAATAAACAGAAATAAATTAAAATCCTGGCTCTAAGTCTCATTTGACATTTTCAGGTGGATGATGTCATAAGCTGGAGACACCACAGAATCATAAACAGGAGTCACCACAGACACATGTAAAGCACATTTTTCTGCTAATTTAACCATCCGCATGCAATTTCCCTAACATAATGGGCAGAGTCGTTTTGATATTTGTTTCAATCTTTGTATTCACAGTATAAACAGTAGGGTCTACTCAATAAAGAGACTTGCAGGAAATTGAAATGGGAATTTCAAACTGAAGGCCAAAGTAGCCGAGTTGGAAAAATGTGTCTATTTTTGTCTAAAGTTTGAAATTGCCATCTCAGTTCCCTGTAATTCTCTCTTCATTGAGTAGACCCATATGTGTGAGTGTGTGTGTGTGAGTATGTGTGAGTATGTGTGAGTATGTGTGAGTGTGTGTGAGTGTGTGTGTATGTGATTGTGTGTGTGTGTATCTGTGAGTATGTGTGTGTGTGTGTGTATGTGTGTATGTATATGTGTGAGTGTGTGTATGTGTGAGTGTATGTGTGTGTGTGTGTGTGTATGTGTGTGTATGTGTGTATGTGTGTGTATGTGTGTGTGTGTGTGTGAGTGTGTGTGTATGTGTGTGTGTATGTGTGTGTGCATGTGTGTGTGCATGTGTGTGTGCATGTGTGTGTGCATGTGTGAATGTGTGTGCGTGTGTGTAAAATAAGAAACAGCAAACATACGCAGTGAAACCATTAATCATATGGGCGTATCTCAAAATGACTAAGTCCAGCCAGCCACATCGTCTCTTACGGCCCGTGGTTACACCCCATTCGTGGCCACGGGTTTGAAGAAGAGTGCCAGCCTCCTAGAAAAAGGTAAGACCTTTTGATGAGTACTTCATGCATGTTTATTCTATAGTAACAAACAGAATAAAAAAAAAATATTTAAAACAATACAGTTGAAAGAAACAAAATGCACAGCCTTAAAAGTAAACATACAAATGTATTATTAAAATAGACCGTATTGCAAACTCAACATTTGTGATAATGTACATAATCACAAATATTTTACATCTTTTCACATCGATTGTTTTCTTGTGATAAATTGTTTGCTCAGGAAAACAACTTGATATCTGTAGAAAACAAGTCAGAAAAATATGATATAATATTTATAATTATATGAACTCCGTAAGGATTTACACATAATTACAAATTACTACGTAATGTCAAGTACGTCCTGGGAATGTTTTGATTGCCGGACATTCAGAGATATTAACTTTAACGGTAATCATTTTAATGACTTCAGATGGATGAAGTAACCCGACCGGCAATCAAACCTGCAATCATGAGCACTGAACAGATTCTACAGAGACGGTTACTAACGTTGATTTGCTCAGTAGGAAAGGCTCCGATGCCGACTCTTGTGGTATAGGCCTTAACCACCCCATAGATTTCTCCAATATTCTGCGGAGGTATCCCGAGTCCAGTACAGACACCTCCTACTGTGCAGTTTGATGATGTCACAAAGGGGTAGGTGCCTGGACAGACAAACAACAGAGGTTACAGCTGGGCTGGCATCATATACACTGCAGAATTATCCCTGTCTGTCACCTAAACACTGCTTGCACTGTGAATGTACAGAATAATGCAAAATGAGCTACACACTGTGTCACAAAATTGATTGCAAAAATTGTTTTTTACATTTATAAAACTTCCATTTATATTACCTGAATCTCCCAGATTTCTAGGTTACTTGTACAATTACAGACTCTGTTCTGTGTTTGCTTTAACTTATTACGTTCTTGGATGATAACGTGGATTTAAATTTAAAGTGCAAAATGTAAATCATGTCGGCATATATCTCAGCATCTCTCCCACCCAGGGAAAGGGAGTATTCAAGAGGTCTAAAGGGGGCTGGCATGTTCAGAATCTTTGCTCTGTATAGCTCTATCATTGAGCAGACATGTTGCTTAGAAACTTTGCTCTGTATAAGTATCATGGGGCTGGCCAGTGGTGTATCTTGGTTTTGTGCTGCCCTAGGCAGACAACATTCGGGCACCCCCCCCCCCCCCCACGTTGCACACCTACGACATGTCCCATCGCCCATATTGCATACCCACAACATACCCCATCACCCACATTGCACACACATTAAATGCCCAATCCCCCCATTACATACACACTAAATGCCCCATCATCCCCATTACATGCCACCATCACCCTCATTACATACCCCCAGTACATCCATTACATGCCCCCATCACCCTGATTAACTGGAAGGAGCAAAGCTTGCTGAACGGTGGGGGAGGGAGTGAAAATGTTCCAAGCACCAGAAGTGTGCTTTAACACCCACTGGCAAAGTGCCGCCCTCTGGCAAAGGTGCTACCCTAGGCGAGTGCCTTGTTTGCCTTGTGGAAGATACACTACTGGGGCTGACATGATTTTTCAAGTCTTGGGAAACATGAAAGATTTAACTCAAGTTTCCAAACAACATGTCCAACAATATTTTTATTTTCATAAAAATGAAAGCTTTTAAAAACATCCACAATTCATGCAATCTTCAAAAATAAGTTATTGTTTTGCCTACAGTCGTTCTTTAAGCTATAGTGTTGACTTACCTAGGCCCTGCAGATGTTTTGGAACTACATATCCCATGATGCTTACTCAGTAGTAAGGCTGTCTGAACATCAGGGGATATGTAGTTCCCAAACATCTGGGTTGGGACAACGCCAAGGTTAGCTTTCACTGCATGTGAGGCAGTATGAATAATATTGTGACACATACTCAAACTTGCGTAAAATAAAAATGGCATCTTCTAACTGATATAATTAATGCCAGGAAATCCTACACTTCTTTTAAAGGGTGCTGCTACATTATCACACAAATTCAACTTTTCTTTTTACTCACCAAAGTCTATGTCAAGTAATGCAGCATTAGCTCCTTCTACCAATATCTTTTTTGGAGAACCATGAAGAGCCTCGTACATAAAGTATACTCCATCACGCACCATGGGCCGGATTTTTTCTGCGTACATCTAAAATATCAGAGCAGAATCTGTTGATTTAAATTCAGGAATTAGACCAGAGCAAAGTTAAAAAAAAAATGAAAAATAATAAAACAAACATATTTTTACCTTAAGTTTTTTCAGTTGCCCTTCTACATCTATTTCCAAGTTCAAAAACATGGACTGATACTGAAGGGCAAGGTTCTTGAACCTGTTAAAAAAAAATAATAATAAAAAAATATAAGGCATACATCTTGAATCATAGCAAAAACACACAAATACTTAAAAAACAAAACAAAACACACATATACATCATAAAACACACAAAACAGCAAGTGCCTGGTTGTCCGTAATAGTCTAAAAACGTATTTTGACACATACAAACAAAGAAGAAAGATGTCCACCAGAGGGTGCTAAGGTCACACATTTCAGTTTACAAAACAAAACACCCTCTTGTTTTGTTTGGTATGAGGTAGAGTACCGAAATGCTGGAACTGGGGGCCCGGAATAAAATAAGGAGGAAATGACAAAGAGACAGTGATTCACTCATTCTTCATCTATGGTCAATGTGCCTGTTAAAGGGATACCACTACCTAAATATATATATATTTTTTTCTGTGAATGTAGAGGATTAAAAAAAAAAAAAAAAAAAGAAGATCTATACATTGCGCTAGTAGAACTAGAAGCAAATTCATAAATTAAAAGCAAAACATATTTTAAATGTGTCTGTGGTGACACATTTAAAAAAAATATGTTTTTTATACCCAACTTTTTCAGTATAAAGATAAAGTATTTAGTTTGAAGTCATAGTAATAAAACCCAACATAATGCAGTTTATAAAGGTAGGAAGTGAAGAAAGAAAAAAAATGAACAGATCTGTTTCTTTTTAATTATCTAATACAATACTTGTCAATAAATATTTTTTGGGCAAACCTATAGTTGAATCTGCCCCATTAAGCTGTACTTTGCTTAGAATTCTAATACAATACAAAGATTAGTTCTTAGGCTCTCTATATTGACACTGGAAAGAGTATTTAGGAGTGATGACATCTAGAAGGACATATAACCACGCTGTCATGGTAGACCCCACAATAATTTGGAAAATACAGAACAGAGAATAAATATTAAAAACACTCAACCTTGAAGAAAACTCATCAAAGTCAGCTAGGAGGTCACATATACGCAGACCTGTGCGCTCGGCCTTTGACGAATACGTTGGTCCAATACCTTTCTTCGTAGTACCAATACTGGGTAAAAGACAAAACAAAATGGTGTAACATAATAAACAATCCATGTGCTTAAGGACATCTTTGAACAACATAGTTGATATTATGGAATATTCAGCTACCATGGTCCCAGGGCTAATATAATAAGGACATATTAAAACTCGTTGATACTCACAACATATGTTTTTTTTTACGCTTCGATTCCAGAATATAAGCTGCAATGTCCGGCCGAAGAAGTCATAGGTAATACACAGTTATCATCTTATCTATACACAATATGTTACTAAACGTTCCGAACTCTAGAAAAGACATTTGCTAACGGCAATAAGGTGATGTAAGATAATTACTTTTTCCCATCTTGTGCTTGGCGCTGCACTTCCTGTAGACCGTCAACTGCCTGATGAAAATCACAAACTACGCGGCAGAAAACGACAAAAAGTGAAACGAGAGGAAATTAAATAATAAACAAGTTAGTTTCATCTCCGAGAACAGTAACTCTGGTAACGAGAAGAAAGCTTACTCGGGACATGGTCAATAGATAGGTCAATTAAAGGGCAACTGCTGGCAAAATGTAAGTTATGTTTAATTGAAAGATTGCGCTGTGTGGAGCCATTTTTAATGAAATAATACAAATAAAGTACCTTATTGAGCCCACTTTGATAGTATAGCACTATCAGGGGGCAGACATGTTGTTTGGAATCTTTAGTCAGATGGGTCGGATGAAGCAAGATCTGATTGAGCTATACAAGCTAAAAGGGCTCAATAAGGTACTGTATTTGTATTTTCTATTAATGCAATCTTACAATTGAACATAACATAACTTTTTGCTCAAACAGCCAGTCAGGTAGCTAGACCGATGGTAACTTAGCCAAGCAAAACCTGCCAGGCACCATCTATTTACTGAGTGGCTAAGAAGTATCTTCTAGATTGAGTTGGAGCCACACCCTAAAGGCAGATTATACTTCTAGTCTTTGCATCTTCTCCCATTGTTCTTGGCTTTGGGCAATGGCCTATAGTGCTAGTGTTAAACCTAGTTTCCACATTCCCAGGTGAATTTGTTAGAAACTCCTGAGAAGTCTCCTTAGTAGAACTTCCTCTTTAGTCCAACTGGATCCTGAGACTCTCTGTAGACTTAACTGTTGATTTGGAAGGATCTCAAGCTGCCAAGGAGTCGTGCCAAGCACAGTAAGAATGGATCCAACGGATTCCACCTGTGGCTGATTTTTTTTGTAAACATTCTAGCACATTATTTTTCTATCGCAAATCACTTACCAATGTGCGCTCGATCAGAGATTATCAATCTTTTTTCCCAGTCTTTTAAACCTAATAAATAAGAATAAAGATGGTCAGATTTACACTTAAGAAAAAAACTCTACAACAGCATAGAACATAGTGACGTGGAACTACAAGAAAGAATGGATCCAGAAGCCTTAAACTGGACAAACTGAGTTGAAGTGCTATAAAATATGAATATAAATCAAATTAGGGCTTTCATTATTTCTCCATTAGTTTCAATGTTCATGCTTTTCCTAGGGCCACCTTGCCAGGAGGCTCTGACTAATACATGATGACATCTATAAAAACAAAATACAGCGCCAAAGCCTTTTTGAAAGGCTTCTATTATTTAAAAAAAAAAATGTTACTTTCAAAACACATCTTTAATTTTTTTTTACAGTTACCAAGGGAAGTAGGAACATGAAATCATAGGTTTATTCTACTTTTTAACCGGCTCTAATAATGCCACCCAGGTAAAGGTTTGCTGAAGTTGTTACCCCACAACATGCTCATGAACTCATTATCCAGTGCACCTGTACTGATCCTCTTGCAAGTAAGCACAAGCAAAGGATGGACTACAGCAGGAACCTTTGCAAGAGATTATTGAGGAAGGCATGCATTTTTAAATAAAAACAAAACAAAAACCTGTATAATGTACAAATTAAGGGAAAACAGAAACAGTCCTGTTTAGTTCAGATTTCTATACGAATACCATCATGTCTGTACAGCTTAGAACTTGGTGTAAATATTTATACGTTTACCTTTCTTTTCATTTTTCTCAGCTTCTTCAAACAGGCCTGGCAGATGTATGACCACCCCATTCCCTGAAGGTAACACACAAAACATTAAAAAGAAAGGAAGAGGGCATGCTTGATGATGTGAGAATGTGAATACATTCTGTGAAAGCTGTGAAATTATCATCAGTTATATTACTGGGAACAGCTACAGAGTCCATTATCTTCCTTAGCTCTGTTAGTGGAATATATATGTACTTAGTACAGTACAGAAATACATTTGTACCGTGTAAAGCTGCACATTAAATTCCCGTAAGGGTAATAGATTATAAAATATATAAACCTGCTCCCGTAGAAAAAATAAATAAATCTATGTATTAATATGACACTGGGGAAATATGGGCTGGCTTCATTTGTCATTGCAAAACACAGAAATACAGTCATTTGGGGAATTTTGTAATAGCAGGTTTTATAGATTTCTTACTAAAGCCAGATAAAGCTTGTGCCTTTTACAGTAAAACCCCATTAACTAAACAGCCTCGATGTTCGGATAAGAGGCACATAAAACATTCCACTGGCTGAAGTGCTAAATCCTGCGGAATACTATGTACTTTAGTAGCTTTGGGTATAACCTCGGAAGCACATTAATTATAAGTCAGTTTTACTGACTGCAGTCCTATGTCGTGTTAGGCCTTCAATATTTACTGTACTCCCTTATTTTGGATTTACTGTACTCCGGTATTTACTGTACTTCTTAATTTACTGTACGTCTGTAGTTTGTATTTACTGTACATTTGTATTTTGGATTTACTGTACGTCTGTACTTTGTATTTTCTATACTCTTGTATTCTGCATTTACTGTACTCCCGTATTTAGTGTACTTCTGAATTTACTGTACTTCTGTATTTTGTATTTACTCCACTCCCGTATTATGTATTTACTGTACTCCTGTATTTACTGTACTTCCATATTTTGCATTTACTATACTTCGATATTTTGCATTTACTGTACTTCCATATTTTGCATTTACTATACTTCCATAATTTGCATTTTCTGTACTTCCATATTCTGTATTTACTATACTTTCATATTTTGAATTTACTGTACTCCCGTATTAACTATTTACTGTATTTTGTATTTACTGTACTCTTAATCCATATTTACTATTCGCTTGTATTTTTTATGTACATCTGTATATTGTATGTACTGTACTTCTATATTTTGTATTTACAGTACTCCTGTATTCTATATTTACTGTACTCCAGCATTCCATATTTACTGTAATCCTGTATTTCATATGTACTGCTCCAGTATTCCACAATGTTATACATAAATGCTCATTGTACGTGTAAATACATGAGTATACCCAAAACATAAGCCACATGTTAGTTATGTATCAAACCGGATTTCATTTAACCAGTTCCAGCATACATGCATAGCTGCTGAACAGTATTTCCCAGTTACACTGTAACCCTGAGATAAGCCTCTCCAGATGTTCTGGGCACAGTAAAACAAAATTCAATGGGTGTGACTCCTTGTGAACCAGCTCTAGAGACAAACAAAGCACTGTTATCAGCCACCACCTGTTATGGGACCAACAACTGTCAAGTTGTTTGTTGACCATAGTTCACGCAGCCCAAGGCCCACCTCACAGAATAGGCCAAGACAGCAAAGTCAGAACTTATAAGTGGGAAGAATGTTAGAATCTACAAGAAGTATGAAATGGCTAACCTTGGAACTGGGGGTGTTTGGAAGCTATGTATCCCATGATACCCTTAAAGGGACTGTATCACTTAAACATTGGTTATACTGTGAATGTACACAATAAAAATTGATTGTTTGATGTGTTATCAAAATTGTAAGCAAATGCCTAAACGAGGAGAGAAATGTGTTTTATTTAAATGTGTCTGCGAAGTCTCATGTGTGTGACATCATCTGTGGCCTGGTATGCAAATTAACAGCTTTTCAGTTGGAAATGTGTCATTTGCATACCAGGCCACAGGTGATGTCATAAACTAGAGACTCCACAGACATATTTTTCTTAAAATTTAGGCATTCACTTGCAATTTTTATTTTTTTTGATCATTTTCAATACTTTTTTTTTTTTTATTCTCTACATTCACAGTAAAAACAATGTTTAGGTGATACTGTCCCTTTAACAGGTTTATTGCCATAACCCAGAGCTCTGCTCCCTCCTGATAATGATATTCCTGACACTGGATATTATCTCACTTACCAGACTAACATTATAAATAACAGAAGGCTGTGGGCAGCTTCCAGGGAACATAAGTCTATGTTTTACAGAGCAGTAGGGCCAACATGAGGTAATGAGTCTAGCACTACCCACCTACATTTTGGGTGGCCTGGCCGACTTTCTGGACAGAAGATTCAATGTTGGAGCCAATCCGCACCCTCTTCTATTCCTGGGGCTGTCATATTTTATTTGCTATTAGATTATTACCAGGGCTGGTTCACCGAAATAGTCATATATACTCACACCATAGACACTAAAATAATAACTAAAATACAATTATAAATAAAAGATTTTACTAAGAATAACTGTATAGCAAATGAATTGACTAAAACCTATTTTACACATTTAACAAGTCATATAGAAATCAATAACCTGGTCACTTACCAATAAAGGAAAGAGCTTTAGAATTGATAATACCACTTGGGAGCAGATGGAAGTCATATTCTTTTCCATCTACCAGCACTGTATGACCTGCATTGTTTCCTCCCTATAAAAAAAAAAAAATCAAAAAAAAAAAAAATGAAAAATAATATAGTTTCATAAAATTATATAGTTTCCTCTGTATGATAAAAACAAACCATATAGCTTCATAATAAGGAGTTTGCACTATTGGGACTATCACATGGGATCCTATCAAACTGTTTAAAAGGAAAAAAATAGTCTCCGGCTTATGACATCATCTGTGGCTTGATATGCAAATGAACGGCTTTTCATTGAAAGGTGTACTTTGCATATTTATGTCATAAACTGGAGATGCCACAGATGCATTTAAAACCCATGATACATTTGCATGTTTTTTGCTAAACCCAACAGATACATCATTTTCAATCATGTTTTATTCTCTACATACACAGTAAAACCAATGTGTAGGTGATACAGTCCCTTTAAGGTCTTAGTCCTGGTTTTCCCCACTCTCTCCCAATATGCACCCTTGCTATGAAAACATAATATGGATGCCTCCAAACAAACTAAAATATTTGTGGATAGACAGTCACATAGATACATATGTTATGATTAGCTAGAGAGCCAGTAGAAAACAAAAAGAGTATAATATAAACAAAACAATACATTGGAGGAAGTATTTATTGATGTATCTTTCACCTGTTACTCGCCTGTCTACATCCAAATAGAACAAGAATATAAAGAAACACAGTGTATCACCTCAGTCATTCATCAGTTTGTAGCACATAAGAGAAATGTCAGCATGGTCAACCCATGTAAAGATGTCACATGCTTTTGTGTTTGTGGCAAGTAGACAATATTGTACTCACAACTTAAAGCACAAACAACACAGGTGCCAGGTTTGGAAGGAGCTTGATTATGTCAGAAATTAGTTTGGTCATTAGGTTTGGCAGAAGATCACAGCTTCTGGGGCATAACTAAGTTTTCTGGATGAGTTGTTGTGTTTAGACCTGTTCACACATCCTGAATCACTGATCTACTATTAGGCAGGTCCAACATGTTATCTTAGGAAACCCAGAGAGGCCATGTATTTTAAATATTTTTCTGCCTTGTTTTCTCAAGATTACAAGTTGTTTTATTGAGAAAATAACTTGTTATCCAGATAAAATATCTTGTTATTTTTCTGGGCGTCGGTCGTTATCTGGTCTGTTCCCACCCATATATTACTTCCAACATGATTGGCCATTGATTGGCCTCTTCACGTTGAGCTATATTACAAAATTCTTATTTTCTAATAATACTTGCAGAAAGCATGTAACATTCCCTTTCTGACTGGCTATTCATCTTGATTTTTATTTTTTTAAAGCTTTCTTGATAACTGTGGAAGGACTCAAACACCATAAGGTTTAATTACTATTCTTAAAGGACAACTGTAGGCAAAATATTAAGTTATTCTTAACTGAAAGATGGTATAAAGAGTCTTCTTTGCTCGGCATACGAGGCGGCCATGTTGTTGGGTAAGATCTGACCCAAGATTCCAACAAATGCTAGTTTATTCCCTAGACTTGTTCTTTATTATAATTTAAATATTTTTGCATCCTAAATGTTATATTTTGAGAGATTTAATGCTCTACTGACGTCTATAATGTTTGTTTTAGCAGACAAGACCACATTATTCCAGCTATGTTCCTAATACCCTTGCTTGTGATCTCTCGCCTGGACTACTGTAACGGTCTTCTGATTGGACTACCTCTGGCTCGTCTGGCTCCCCTACAGTCTATCCAAAATGCGGCTGCCAGACACATCTTTCTTGCATCTTTGATTCGGCGGCTCCTCTCTGCAACGCCCTCCATTGGCTTTTTGTCTGCTCGAGGATAACATTTAAAATTCTGTCTTTAACCTACAAAGCCCTCCACTCCTCTGCTCCTACGTACATTTCCTCCCTTGTTAACCGTTACCTCCCTGCATGACCTTTGCGCTCCTCAAAGGGGTTAACACTCTCTTCTAATCTCATCACCACTTCTCACTCGCGTCTCCAAGATTTCGCCCGAGCTGCCCCCTCTCTCTGGAACTCCCTTCCCCAGAGCATCCAGCTCTCTCCCTCCTTTTCACTCTGCCTCTAGCCGATCCCACCTAGCTGGAACACACACTCCCTCTTTGACCTATCCCACCTAGTGCCTCCCATCCACTCTACTGTTACTACAACTTCATTCCCTCTGACCTCTTTCATCCCTTATGTGTCTCATGGACCCCATTCCCTCTAGATTGTAAGCTTACGAGCAGGGTTCTCTACCTCATGTACCAGTCTGTTCTAGTTTGTCTAACTTAGTATGTAGTTCCCTTCTATGCTCTGCACCAAGCGCTACGAGAATTGGTGGCGCTGTACAAATAAATGTTTATGTAATGTAATACCTCACGTTGTTACCGCAGATGAATAGACAGCGACAACCTATTTTACATTGCACTTGGAAATGCTTCATCATTGAGTCGGACGTAGAATCCAGGTAAGGTTACATGATTCGGCATGTCTCAGTGGCCTCTATAAACAGCTATCAACCTCGGGATCTTAAAATAGGAGATCAGTTTTACAGACACACGCTCAAAAGCATTGAATATTACCAGCGATGTGAATGCAGGACTGGATCCATCCAAATTACGCCTTATCAGGTCTACCTACCACCATTCTGGTTTCCAATAGATTCTGCATTTTGGAATTAATTTAAATGTTGCTTTAGAAGATCAAAGTTATTACTAAGACAACAAATAATGCAAGTAATCACTGCTCTATATAGATTAAAGAGGGACAAAATTCCCCTCTGCCCACTTAAATCAGGAAGAAGCCATCTTCAAAAGGGCCTTCAAACAGTGCTCCAGTGAAGCTCTTTGGTGCCATGGAGCACTGCTCCATCAAAGATCAGCTCCTAGGCATCTTTGCAAAGAGGCCTAGTGTGTAAAAGAATGAGCAGTTCTCAATATATTAAGGATCTGTCTCACCAGAGGCACAGATCTCCATGCTGTCATTATATGTAGGTGCTAGAATATAATCATTAGGTAATACCCACTGATGACGACCTACGTCTACCATTCTACAGCAGTACCATACATTTTGCTATGAAAAGAGGTAGAAAACAGTGTGACCAGGCACCCAAAACTGTTAAAACCTTTTCTTTCCACTTATACTATAGAAGCGCAAATTAAAATTTGTTCAGTAAGAGGCCCTGAAATTCCTGGTGGCGGCCCTGCTACTGGTCACCGACAAGCCGGAGATTGGCCTTGTATCATGCCACAGAAGAGTGCAGAAAAAAGGGTGGTTTACACTGTAAAGCCTTTCAATTATTATTTTTAGTTGCTATTGGCTATTATTGTTATACTATAATCATGTTATACGTATGTTACTCTGGGAAGTCAAACTTTCCATTCTTAAATGGTTCATGTAATGTTATACCTGACCTTCTCCTTCTGGTTTTTTTATTTTGCATGTTGCTGGGATGACTTCCCTCGACCTCTCGGCAGTCTAGAGCTTTTAATAGACAACACATTTGGCTTTAGTGTGGGGTTTCACATTTAGTGGGTGAAAGGAAGTCTGCTTTTCCCTTAACAATCTGGACATGAATCCTTTACATTGATATTAATTGTTAAAAGGACAACTTAAAAGGATAAGAGCCATTCACTCTGTCCATTTTCCTGCTTACCTTCATTAGTCCCCAATCTTATATCTAGGATGGCCTTATGCCTCTCCCACGCATGCTTAAACTCCTTCACTGTGTTAACCTCTAGCACTTCCGCTGAAAGACTATGCCATGTATCCACTACGCTCTCAGTAAAGTAATACTTCCTGATATTACTCTTAAAGATTTGCCCCTCTTATTTA
Organism: Pelodytes ibericus; assembly: GCA_036172795.1. NCBI lineage: Eukaryota > Metazoa > Chordata > Amphibia > Anura > Pelodytidae > Pelodytes > Pelodytes ibericus. Next base: position 37,777,915 of record CM069868.1, on the reverse strand, counting down.
AAACTATACCCTCTTGAATTAGCTTTTCTTTTTAAAAAAAAAAAAAATACTCTCTCTTTCTTTACTATGTTGATTCTCTTTATATATTTAAATATTTCTATCATATCCCCTCTGTCTTGTCTTTCTTCCAAACTATACATATTAAGATCCTTTAACCTTTCCTGGTATGTTTTATCCTGAAATCCATGAACAGGTTTTGTAGCCCTCCTCTGGAGTCTCTCCAGGACACTGGGAGGCTCCTACATTTTAATGGTAGATTTGTGGAGGTATTAATTAATTAGCATGTGTTGTAGGTATAGCCTATTTGTAACTAGTTTCTAGCTTTGACAGATTATTCTGGCTTCTTCTAATTCATTGGTAATTTATTCAGAGAAGCTTGTTGATCTATAATAGCAAATGAGCTCGGTGAGCCATAAATTAAAAAAAAATCTTCTTGTTTTTTACGCAGAACTTGACTGAAAATAGTATGAAGGCAATTTTGTCTTACTTGTGTTTGAGAGAATAGCAATGGATTTGTTTGTATTAATAGCATACAAGCAGCACAATACAAATATAGGATAGTGGCTTCAATCAAGCGGAATAGAAGTCTGAGAACAACATTCCAATAAACACCTACTTTATTTCAACATCATTTGGAGATAGTAACAAAGAAGCAACAATGTCCTCTCTCTATACAGAGCAGAAAAAACAATATTTAACACATTTTAAATCTCTGAGGAGTGCCTGTTGCCATTTTTTAAAGGGACACTGTCACCAAAACATTGGTTATGCTGCGAATACTTTTATATTTCTTAACAATTCTTCAATTTAACTTTTTTTTCGTATTGTGCTATCTTGGTCACAGTTTTAAAAACTATTTATCAATTCACCACAGTTCACTGTTGAATGAATAAACTCTGGAAATCCTGTTTTTTTTTTTACGTGGGGCAGAGCACCTCATAAACTCACCAGACCACACGATTAATGTAAGCTAGTACAAAACACAATCTACATCTGTCATTTCGGTCTGTGGACTGCTTCTTATGGGACCAAGAATGTCCGGGTGAGAACCAAGAAATTCACAGCTTTGTACTAAGCCACAACAGCCACTCTCCCTGTCTTGTTCCCAAGTGGCTGCTGAGTTTTTGCGGAGTTCGCTGGAAAGGCAACCACTAGGGGGAAAAAAGGCAACATGGTTTTACAACGAGATAGTCATATGGTCCAAGATTGGTGCTGGCACTGTCCGCTAAGATTCCAGGTCTAGAATCTAGCAGATAAATGGATCAGGAAGACACATAGCTGATACTAGATGCTAGAGCTGGGAGGGAATAAATAGGTCACACAGGTCACAGTGCATCATTAATACATGTGTCCACGGTTTACCCAGAATGCTTCTGGGGCACGTCTTTGGCCAGTTCTGCTTTTTTTGAGAGAAAAAAAAAAATCAAAAATGGCTTTTTTGTCAGCAATCCTTCGATGCTGTAATCATGTAGCCCAATCTAATCAGCAGGGAATGATGATTTTTTTTAACAGTATAGGATTTTTCCTGTATACCTATACTGAAAGGCGTTTTTTTTTGTTTTTTTAGGGGCTCACAGGAGCAATGTTGGCATTTATGTATATATTATTGACCCCTTTCACGACCAAAGACGCAGTACCAACAGGGTATTAAGTATAAGTAAAGCTCTGAAAACAGGCAATTCCATAGCAACACCAGATTGTTAGAATCAGTCTGTCCGATTGCCCGACAGACTTTGTTGGAACCCATAGGGCTTGTGTTAATATTGTGGTGATATTTTCAGTTTTATACTGTGAAGTGGCTTTACCTTGCTGTACCATTCTATGTGTTTTTCTGTCTTCTCTATACAGGAATAAAAATACGTTATATGAGGATTATAGACCCATCCTGGTTTTTCACTTTTGGCCTACACTTAAGTATATTTGTGAGTGCATCACTATTTTCACATCACAGCTATTTGTTCAACTGACATATTACACTATTGTGTTTTGGTTTTCACGTTTTTTCTGTGCTGCTTCTATTGTCTGTGTATCGGGTTTTGAGTCCATATTGCCCCGCCTGGGTCTGCAGACCATAGAGTCCATATTGCCCCGCCTGGGTCTGCAGACCATAGAGTCCATATTGCCCCGCCTGGGTCTGCAGACCATAGAGTCCATATTGCCCCGCCTGGGTCTGCAGACCATAGAGTCCATATTGCTCCGCCTGGGTCTGCAGACCATAGAGTCCATATTGCCCCGCCTGGGTCTGCAGACCATAGAGTCCATATTGCCGCGCCTGGGTCTGCAGACCATAGAGTCCATATTGCCCCGCCTGGGTCTGCAGACCATAGAGTCCATATTGCCCCGCCTGGGTCTGCAGACCATAGAGTCCATATTGCCCCGCCTGGGTCTGCAGACCATAGAGTCCATATTGCCCCGTCTGGGTCTGCAGACCATAGAGTCCATATTGCCCCGCCTGGGTCTGCAGACCATAGAGTCCATATTGCCCCGCCTGGGTCTGCAGACCATAGAGTCCATATTGCCCCGCCTGGGTCTGCAGACCATAGAGTCCATATTGCCCCGCCTGGGTCTGCAGACCATAGAGTCCATATTGCCCCGCCTGGGTCTGCAGACCATAGAGTCCATATTGCCCCGTCTGGGTCTGCAGACCATAGAGTCCATATTGCCCCATCTGGGTCTGCAGACCATAGAGTCCATATTGCCCCGTCTGGGTCTGCAGACCATAGAGTCCATATTGCCACGTCTGGGTCTGCAGACCATAGAGTCCATATTGCCCCGTCTGGGTCTGCAGACCATAGAGTCCATATTGCCCCATCTGGGTCTGCAGACCATAGAGCTCATCATGAACTTAAATTTCTAAACATAACTTCTAAACCACTGCAAAGTCTCAAAAAGTAGTAAACATAAGGAAAAAAATAATGACATAATATACAAATAAATTATGCGTACTCATGACACATGGGTATGATCTGGCCAATTTAAATAATATATTAAAAACAAGTTTTTATATTATAAAGAAAAAAAAAAGAAAAGAGAAGAGATCAATAGGGCAGAATAATGACAGAAAATATGAAAATAACAATTTGGTAATAAATAAAATGGCCAAAGGATGCAATTAAAAATAATTTTGATTGAATTTTCAATCATGAGGAACCTAAGAAACATTTATTGTCTGATGGCTAAAAAAAAAAATAAATAAAAGAAAAAAAAAAAAAAAAAAAAAGAAAAAGGAAAAACAAGTTTTGTACTTTGTAAAGTGCATCTTTAAATATATAAAAAGAATGTAGTATTCGTAATAAGCCAGAGCTCAGCTTATCTACGACTACCACCTGTTACATCACACAGGAGTGCTTTAAAAGCCACAGACCACAAGCTCTCCTTTCATTACACCATTTTGAAGGCTCAGCTATATGTATTTTTAGATCATATGGACCTTTCAAGTAGGGTTTAATTGCAAGAATTGAACCAGGATAAAGTCTCTACCATCTCTCAGATCAACACCAAAAGGATTAGATATATTTGCAGTTCCAGTTTTGTCTGATAAACAAATTTGAGGTTGGGGGGGAAATAAAAAATGAAAAAAATAATCGAAGGTGAACCTTGGCCAAATCAATGATTATTTCCATACAAGTTTTACAGACACATGGCAGACAGTTGGTTACATCTTGATAAAGGATAATTATAAGCAATAAAATAAGTTCAATTTTTAACTGACAGAATACATCAAGTGTAGACATTTTACATAGGAATGCTTTCATGGAAGAATACAAATAAAGTACTTTATTGAGCACCCTTTGCTCTGTATGGTTCTATCAGGAGGCAGACAATGTTTAGAATGTTAGGTCAGATCTCCCTTCATCTGATGTCCCAAGATTCTAAACATGTCTGCCCCCTGAAAGAGCTATACAGAGCAAAGACAGCTCTATAAAAAGGTACTTTATTTCTATTATTTCTTTAAAGCCTTTTAATTTGCCTAGACTTGGCACAATCTTTCATTGAAATAGAAATTACTTTTTGAGGACGGTTGTCCTTTAAGGCTTTCCGAACTTTTATTTTTTTGTATTATTTAGCAGCCTGTTGCATAAGCCAAGAGCCATGAATCAAAATAAATGAATAACACATGCACGCTGTAAACAAACACGAAGTAAAGCTAACCCTAGGCATTTTCTGGCCAAGGAAATAAATCTGAGATACCAATGCTGTACTTGAAACCTGCCAGTGTTCAAAAATGCCAGCGTATTAATAAATCTGTATACAGGGCTTCAGTGGCAAATTCTAATAATATTATTTAGTATAGCAGGCAGAAAACAAAATAGTTAGCAGTCTGTTTGTTACACAGTTCAGAATTCACTCCCAAAGTTATACTACCAAGAAGGCTCTTGTTCCCAACTATTCTGAGCTCATTCTTTGGTGACCGCGACATCGGAGAAGACGTAGTGCGCATGGGCAGCATTGTGCGCATTGACCGTAGTGCTGTTAGATTGCGCGGTAGGGCTGGCACTAGACCTCCCAAGCTCTGATTGACCAGGGGGAGGACTTTGGTTGTCATGCTGGTCTACGAGAAACCAAACTTGCACTACACAGTGACCCAATTCAACATCAAGACTGAACACCCAAAACATGACTAAAGCTGTATCTCGTCCTCTCATTAAAGGACAACTGTCGGGGAAAGAAAATAAGTTCTGTTTAGTTGAAAGCTCAAGTGTAGGAATTTTAGTAGAAATGGTTTAATGCGAGAATAGCCCTCTGTGTCTGTATAGATCTATCAGGGGGCAGACATTTTGTTCAGAATCTTGGGTCAGATGAAGGAAGATCTGACCGAAGATGTCCGTCCCCTGATAGAGCAATACAAGTAAAGGGGGCTTAATAAGGGGTTTGATTTATATTATTTCATTAAAGAATCTCTCTATACAATGTCTATACTTGATTACGTTTACATTACAGTAACATTTCTTTATACAGCGCCAACAATTTACGTAGCGCTAGGTACAGAGCATAGATGGGAGCTACATACTAAGTTAGACAAACTAGAAACAGACTGGTACTTGAGGGAGAGAACCCTGCTTGCAGAGCTTACAATCTAGAGGGAATGGGGTACATGAGACACATAAGGGATTGAAGAAGTCAGAGGGATCAAAGTTGTAGTAATAGTAGTGTGGATGGGTGGCACTAGGTGAAATTGGCCAAATCTTAATTAATAGTTAAGAAGAACTATTGCAGACAGTCATTATTTAAGAGAGACCTCTACAGGGCAGAGAGAATCTCTCTTGACAATATGAGAACCATCAGAAGGATTTGGCAATTTGTCCCAATTACAACACAGAACCATATTAATCAATTTCCATCCAGTCACCTATAACTTCTACACACTGGAAAAGCAACAAATCTTCTCTACACTAAAGCATCAGACCCTTCTCTGTTCACACCAGGGGTAGGCCTTTTTTTTTAAGGGGAAAGTTAACTGCTAGGAAAAGTTGTCCAGTGTGTGGCTGGCTGTGCACACATGGGCATGGAAAATGTTTTTCAGTACCTAATAGACCAGGCCTAAAAAGACATTTTTGCAAATAACACATTTATATTGAGGTATTGTCTAAACAATATGCTAGAACGGCAAACAAATGCACAAATCAGGGGAAACATTTTTTTAACCAGACCAGGAGGGGCATTTAACACACACACACCCCCTCTTAATATGTGCATTTATTTTATTCTTTACATTCACAGAAAAACATTGTTTAGGTGACCTGGTCCATTTAATAAGCTATTAAGGCAATGTATTTGGAGAGTCCTTATGTTTAATATTCTGTATGGTCTGATAATCTATAAATTATAAACCAGATTTAATGCACATCAGTATGATTGATACATGCAGTCTATACTTTACACTGGTTTATATTTCCCTTATAGCAAGACATTACATTACATTAACATTTATTTATACAGCACCATCAATTTATATAGTGCTAGGTACAGAGCATAGAAGGGAACTACATACTAAGTTAGACAAACTAGAACAGACTGGTACATGAGGTAGAGAACTCTGCTCGCAGAGCTTGCAATCTAGAGGACCTTTCTATTCTAATGATTATTTACTCAACAAGGAAGTTTTTTGTTTGTTTTTTGAAGAGCATGAATAAAACAATAAATAGATATTTAAAAAAAAACAAAACAAAAAAAAAACCAATTACATTTCCCAACCTATTAAATGACAGTACAAAAATACCAAATAAATCTAGGAAAGTATTGAAGGCAGATATTATATAACCAGCTTGCAAGTGGAGCAGTCATTCATTATTGCTGTTGACTTCATAATACAAGATACATTCTTTCATTCCAACATTAAAATAGTGATAAATACACATAACAGAAAAACCCAAGACAATAATAAAGCAAATAAAAAGGGTAAAGATCTCCACCTCTGGCTGAAATGAAGATAGAAAGTATTATGTAACATGCCAAGTACTGAGTAACTGTACATGCTGAATTAACCCTATAAAAGCCAGCTGACCTAGTTAACCTTCCAGCTGCAAGGAGAGAGGTTCAGACAAATGAAGAATTATTGTGAAGACCCCTCTCTCCACCTTTATGGGGGACATACCTGACACCTGCAGATAATATCAGAATCAGTGGCCAGGAGATCCACCACCTTCCCTTTGCCTTCATCACCCCACTGGGCACCAAGTACTACTGTGACTTTGTTGCCCACGTCGTGACGGGGTCTCTTGTGCCCCCCAGGGCTGGAGTGGGTGCTGCGGTCGTTGGAAGCTCGGGTGCCCGACATGACCCGAAAAAAAAAGTGAGTGTGTGATCCGGTGCTCGGGAGATCTGTCCTACTTGAGGGTCACAAGACTCAGCAGTGACAGGGAACTAAGGCACTGGGAGAGGGGGGGAGACAAGGGCAGGGGAGAGGGGGGGGGGGGGGGGAGACAAGGGGAGGGGAGAGATGGGCACAGGAGGAGGGGATTTGGACTGTGCAAGAAAGAGGAGGGCTAATGAATCAACATGTGCACAGGGCATGGGGATTCAGTGTGCTGATTTGGGGTAGTGAGAGTATATCAACAATGTGCTAGAGCAGTGATGGCTAACCTTGGCACTGCAGATGATTTGGAACTACATATCCCAGGCTTCTCAGTTAGCCCCAAGACTTTCAAAAGTCTGCAGTGCCATGGTTAGCCATCACTAACAGCAATAGAGGGCAAAGTCAGGGTCAGGGACTGTGCAGAGCGCTCAGGGCGGAGCCTATAGGTCATGATACATTTTTGATGATAGAATTATTACTAGGTGCCAGAATGAGAGCAAGGGCCAAGGTATTGTGTGTTTGGTACTCCTTGAATGACCATTTCAGTTTGAAAATATATTGCAGGCTAAAACTTGCATTTTAATAAATTTGCAATGATTATTTACATTTCTATATTTTGTAAAAAATAAATGTTTATAAATACATTTTAAAATTACCTTTTTTTCAGTGAGGCACCCCAAGGGCTCACATAGAGATGTATGAGGACTCTGCCTATGCATTCAACATTGGGGAAGTGCACTTCTATGGAGAGGTATTGGGTTACACTGGACATATTTAGCACTTGTTTGCCATGTGCAAAGCTGAGCCTTTCATTTTTCTTATATTCCTTATATTTTTTGGAAAAGTGATGCTATTTGAAGATTTAAAATATTTTTCTGACTTGCTTTCTGGAGAAAACAGCTTGTTAACTTGAGAAATCAAGTCAGAAAAAAAATATAACTACATGGCCTCTCGGGAGTTTTGCAGAGCATATTCTTTAAGGATCGGAAGTGCTCCTTGGATTCTTCATAATTCAATTGATCTACATCTAGCAGTTGGTTTTCATCAGCTACAAAGACTTAATGTGACTCTAGAAACATACATTGTGTCGGAACCAGCCAGCCATCTAGTCTGCCCAATTTTCTAAATCCTTTTATTAGTCCCTGGCCTTATCTTATATCTAGGATAGTCTTGTGTCTATCCCACTCATGCTTAAACTCCTTGACTGTGTTTACCTCTACCACTTCTGCTGGCAGGCTATTCCATACATCCACTACCCTCTCAGTAAAGTAATACTTCCTGATATTACTTTTAAATCGTTGCCCCTCTAATTTAAGACTATGTCCTCTAGTTGTGGTAGTTTTTCTTCTTTTAAATATACTCTCTTCCTTTACTGTGTTGATTCCCTTTATGTATTTAAATGTTTCTATCATATCCCCCCTGTTACGTCTTTCCTCCTAGCTATACATGTTAAGATGCTTTAACCTTTCCTGGTAAGTTTTATCCTTCAACCCATGAACCAGTTTAGTAGCCCTTCTCTGAACTTTCTCCAAAGTATCAATATCCTTCTGGAGATACGGTCTCCAGTACTGCGTACAATACTCCGAGTGAGGTCTCACCAGTGCTCTGTACAATGGCATGAGCACTTCCCTCTTCCTACTGCTAATACCTCTCCCTATGCATCCAAACATTCTGCTAATACCTCTCCCTATGCAACCAAGCATTCTGCTAATACCTCTCCCTATGCAACCAAGCATTCTGCTAATACCTCTCCCTATGCAACCAAGCATTCTGCTAATACCTCTCCCTATGCAACCAAGCATTCTGCTAATACCTCTCCCTATGCAACCAAGCATTCTGCTAATACCTCTCCCTATGCAACCATTCTGCTAATACCTCTCCCTATGCAACCATTCTGCTAATACCTCTCCTATACAACCAAGCATTCTGCTAATACCTCTCCCTATGCAACCAAGCATTCTGCTAATACCTCTCCCTATGCAACCAAGCATTCTGCTAATACCTCACCCTATGCAACCAAGCATTCTGCTAATACCTCTCCCTATGCAACCAAGCATTCTGCTAATACCTCTCCCTATGCAACCATTCTGCTAATACCTCTCCTATACAACCAAGCATTCTGCTAATACCTCTCCCTATGCAACCAAGCATTCTGCTAATACCTCTCCCTATGCAACCAAGCATTCTGCTAATACCTCTCCCTATACAACCAAGCATTCTGCTAATACCTCTCCCTATGCAACCAAGCATTCTGCTAATACCTCTCCCTATGCAACCATTCTGCTAATACCTCTCCTATACAACCAAGCATTCTGCTAATACCTCTCCCTATGCAACCAAGCATTCTGCTAATACCTCTCCCTATGCAACCAAGCATTCTGCTAATAACTCTCCCTATGCAACCAAGCATTCTGCTAATGCCTCTCCCTATGCAACCAAGCATTCTGCTAATAACTCTCCCTATATAACCAAGCATTCTGCTAGCATTTCCTGCTGCTCTATTGCATTGCCTACCTACCTTCAAGTCCTCTGAAATTATTACTCCTAAATCCCTTTCCTCAGATGTTGAGGTTAGGACTGTACCAAATAGTCTATATTTGTTCATCTAAACATTGTTGTTGTTTTTTTTGAATAATTCTTTATTTATTCTTTTTTGTTATAAATCACTGTTATATAACATAACAAAGACAGACGTAGATGTACTAATATTCGAGACAAAATGTTAAGGAAAACATAGCGTAACTGTTGCATAGTTCGATGAAAATGTTGTCAGACAAACTAGACAACATAGAAAAGGAGAGAGAGAGAAAAAAAAAAAGGGGGGGGGGGGGGTTGTAGGGAAAAAGGAGCAAGGGGCCTTGCAAATGTCCCATGCAGGGCAAGCAAAAATTCTCTCGCTCTTGGTAAGAGGGATTCGTGGGACTGCAGTCGACTTATGGTGGATAATGGACCCTATATTTTATGTACATTTTCAGAGGAATCATGTAAGAAGGCTGTGAGTTGATCCATATTCCTCTCTTATTTCCCCATTTTTATAACAGATTCCCAGTGGGTCGATTCCAGACAGAGGCCAGTGCCCTCCTTGCTGCAAGGGCAATGCAGCGGGATGAAAGTTTATTTTCAGCTTTTGCGAAGCCATCCTGAGGTTTAGAGAGTAGGAGAACACTTGGGTCTGGGGGAAATGGTTTGTTTTAAACATCTTTGATGACAGCAGCCACCCCGGGCCAAAAGGCATTAAGCGAAGGGCATGACCACCAGCAATGGAGGTATGTACCTGGGTGCCCCCAGGGCGTTGCTGCATGTGTGAGAGATTTTGGAGTATAGTACCACTCAAGGAGGGTCTTGCACCCCTGTGCTTTATGAGACACACAAATGGAAAGTTTTGTGGTGGCGTCCCCAATTTCTGCTCAGTCGGCTGGGTCTAGTGTCACACCAAGATCCTGTTCCCATTGTTGGACATATTTCAGTTTGGGAGGGGGGCCGGAGCTAGTTAGCTCGGTGTAAATTCTGGAGATGGTCCCTTTGGAGACGGGGCTAAACATTGTTTTATACGGCGAATGAAGAGATTAAAAAAAATGTTTGAAAATGATCTATACATTGGGCTTGATTCAATATCCCTCATCACTGGTTTTTAACTAATTTTCTGTTGTAGTCTATGACAAGATATATTAACTCAGGTCCTTGAATAGACCCCATTGTGTTGGCAGAATTGCAAGTACATACATACCTGAATTAGAAGAAACATGTGTTTTTAAAGGTGTGTGTGGAGTCTTCTGAATATCACATGTGGCTTGATAGGCAAATGAACTTGTTTTCAATGGGAAATGTGTAATTTGCCTATCAAGCCCCATAGTGTGTAATTTGCATATCAAGGTGATGTCATAAGCAGGGGACGCCACAGACATTTAAAAACACACTTCTCTCCTAATTTAGGCCTTTGCTTGCAATTCTCACACAATACATAGATAATTGTCAATCATTTTTTATTCTCAGGTGAAACAGTAACTTTAACATTGTCCACAAACCTATTTTTTACGGGACTGCTAGGAAACTTGAATCCAAGTAGGGCCCACGTGAGAAATGTTGGTTCCCCCTACCTCACAACTTCTTACTCAACCTTATCTGTACTTTTTGTTTTGCAGGCTTCATGTCATATCATCAGCTGACCTGGGTGTAAAAGTTTTACATGTCTGTGACCTGCTAGACCTAGTCAATCCAACCAGGGCAATATCCTAAATGGGCTCACTGCTGACACTTCCCATTATAACTATGGAACAAACAGTTACCATACCTTACTGCTAGGGTTGCCACCTCAGCCATAACTTTTTTACCAGTCACTTGTAACTTCTGCAGGGCTGCTTTGCAGTATATAGAAGTCATATGTGACCAGATGTAAATCAATTATCTAATCAAGTAGTGGATCCCACAGAACCATGTTGATTAGTTAATTGATTTCCTTCTGATCACATATGACTTCTACATACTGCAAGGCAGCCTGTAAAAGTTACATATGGCCGTAAAAAAATTAGCTGAGGCAATCATACAGATAGGTAGGTTGGAGACTAGGTAGAGGGGTAACTGTATTTAAAGTGATATTAAAGTCCAATTTAAAAAAACAAATACATTATGTATTTTTACTGAGCTCAATCCTGTCAGATCGGGACCTGTTGGCATAAATAATAATATAGTGTGTAACCAGGCACAGTACATTCACATAGTCTCTGGTATACAAATACATCCTGGGAATGACTTTGGAGGGATGAAGGGCCGAGATAGCCCTGCCAGGAATTGAACCTGCCACTGTGAGGATTGAACAGATTTACACACAGCATTCAAATCAACTGCATTAAAGGAATAGCAAACCTTACGTAGACACTGCATGTGCGACTAGATTCTTAACCCTTTCGTGACGCATGTTGCTTGCGTCCCAAATGACGCAAGCACCAAAACGTCACGTTTTTTTTCCTGGCCAGGAACACTATGGCAGAGACCCGATCAGGGTCTTAATAGACCCCGTGGGTCCCTGCTAGGGTTGCCACCTTTTCTTCAAAAAAAAACCGGCCTTGGTACTGTCTCCATAGACTTAATTTTTTACCGGCCTGCCGGTAAAATACCGACCAGGTGGCAACCCTAGTCCCTGCCAAAAGATCGCGAAGACCTCTGGACGTCACGTGTGACATCACAGAGGCGTTCCTGAACTCGGAAGTTCCCAATTCGGAGATGATCAGTCTGACAGGGGAAATGTAGACGGTGCTCCACACAAGCACTGGCTACAATACCCCTCAAAGTGGCCTCATCTGACAGGTGGGATCCTGCAGCGGGATCCAAGTGCAGCTCATCACGGGGAGCCGCAATGAGCTGTTACACGCAGGGCGTTTTATGCCGTCCTAGCGTCTTTTAGGACCACTAAAATCAGGACGGCATAGAACGTCTTAGCATCATGTAGGGTTAAGGGTCTACTCAATAATGAGAGAATTGCAGGGAATTGAGATAGGAATTTCAAACTTTAGGCCAAAGTAGCCGATTCGGAAAATTTCTCCAATGCAGCTGAATCTTTCCAACTCGGCTACTTTGGCCTTAAGTTTGAGATTCCCATCTCAGTTCCCTGCAATTCTCTCTTTATTGATTAGACCCATTAGTGTCTCTTGTTACCACTCTAATCACAAAGATTTCTTTTATGCTGGTACATAAATAGGTCAAAATAATGCAGAGTACACATCACTAAGATAGAAAGTATATGCTAAATTTTGCACTCTTTTTCTACTTTTGTGTTTTTTTTGGATTGACACGCGTGTTTGCCGCACTATATAATCACATAACTCATTTTTATCTATCATCACAGGCGCCTCTTTTCTCACCTTTTGTATTTTCTTTTTCTGTGCTATTTGTTAATCGCAATGCAGTAATAATAAAACACACACACAAAAAAAAACAACAAAACACTTTGCTTTGCAAATTAAATGATTTATTAAGGTAATTATCTGCCCTTTACAAAACCAGACTGGAAGGTTGAAATAAAAAGTTATTTCCAATATCATTATATTTACAAAAACAAAAAGCTATATTTATAAATACCCTAAAACGGCACATATCTAAAACAATGGGGATGATATAAACAGAATTGATTACGTCTCTGTGCTTCGGATTGCTTATTGTTTTTGGTTCTGCAGTTATAGAACTATAAAATCTATTTATATTTATATATATATATATATACAGTCAGAGGTTAGAGAATAAATATCCATTTCGTAAATGATTATTAATAAAGTTATATTTGACCCCACCAGATATTCCTTAGTATTTCAGTTGAAGTTTATTTGAGAGTGATTAGTCTGTCTTCCTAAAGTGTAGATAATCAAAAAATGATCTATTGTGAACAAATGTTCACTGACTCTGCTCTGACTGCCGAATACAAGGGTCTCTCGCACCCTTGTTTTTGCTTGGGATTAGCAAGGGGGGGGGGGGGGGGGGCTAGTTAAGGTCCCCCCCTGCTGATCCCATGCAAAAGCCGGTCGCCGACCAGACGGTTGCCTGCTTCCTATGGAGGCATGGCAGCTGTTGGTCAGAGGATAAAGTGGCATGGACTATCACAAGTACCCGCCAGTTCATCCTCATACTAGGGACAACTAAAATGTCACTTGTGCTTCTATATTAGAAGCACAAGTGAAAAAAAAAAAAAAACGTTTAGTGTCCCTTTAAGAGAAAAATAGGTTTGAAAGTATGGTGTCTGCTGATTATGACATCACCTTGTGTCTTGATATGCAAATCAGGTACCTTCAACAGGTGTATTTTGCATATGAAGCCATAAGGAGATGGCTAAAATGGCTAATTTCTTCATTTGTTTGTGCTGAAGCCTTGCCTTGGAATCAGACGTGTCACATTTGATCCAAGGGAATATTATTATTATTATTTTCTTTTTTTCTTCTTTTTTTTTCTTTTTAACACTCAGACCAAGGGAATATTATTAATGGTAAGTTGCCAGTATTTAAAATAGTAAACAGAAAATAAATAAATGGTTAGGTTTTTAGAGTGTAGAAACTCTGTGTGTTATGTAGCTTTCAAATAATGATATGTCCCACCACCTAGTGTATTATACAGGACAGGTATGTAATGCTCAAAAAAATGATCCCTTCATATACAAGTTGAAGGCTCTGACATCACAAAGTGTTTCCATATGCAAATTAACTTTGTCAATAAATATTTAATTTGCATTGGAGGCTGCATGATGTCTCAACGTGTACCAGGGAATATTTAGGAGACAGTAATTTTGAAATGTATTCCTTCCTCTTCTAGCCATTGCCAAAAATAGTTATGCTGGGCCCCACAAATAGGACGAGTCTACAGTCTTGCCAGAAAGCCAACAGCACCACCAAAAAAGGATGGAGCTAAGCAGGGCCACCATCAGAAATTTTGGGGGCTCCTAACATAACAAATGGTCTGGGCCCTCCCTCCTGACACTATGGTACTGCTAATTTGTAGGGGGCTTGCACGTACATCACGATTTCTCAAAACTGCTCACCCTACTGACCAATATATTATGGATCTGCTAGTTGTGACATTAAATATTTATTCATTCCATACTTTGCTTCAATAGTGCACTGTAGAAGACATAAGTTCATTAATAAAAAAAAAAAAGAAAATATACAAGCAGCAAAATCCATAACAAAAGATGCACTTAAGAATGACACATATTCTATAGAGTAGTTTCTTTTTTTGGAGGCTTTTGATTTCTTGAATTATATTGTGAAATTACAGAACGGGAGGCGGCTGGAAAACACCCAAAAGGGGTGTAAGTTTTCATGAAGGTCATTGTTTGTTCTTCATCTTTGGTCTGAAACCTATAATATAGCAAAAAAAAAAAAATACAAAAACAGTATTAGAAAAAATGAAGACAGTGCCAATCAGCAAGCCTTTAATTATAAAGTGTATGTAGATTGCAAACAATCAAACAGTAGAATAAGAAAAATAAATACATAGACTAGGTTTATTGTTTATTAGATTATTTATCAATAAAAATATAGAAAATATAACCAAACTTTTTTGAAAAACATATACGTCATAAACCTAGGAGCTTGATGGCAGAGAGGGGCTGCTTGAGAGGGCACAGAGAGCTTGTTTGGGGTGTTGATGGCACAGATATCCTGTTTGGGGTCTATGATAGCACAGAGAGGCTGTTTGGGGGGCAGTATGGCACAAAGAGACTGCTTGGGTAGAGCAAGATGGAAAAGAGCAGAGAGGCTGCTGGGGGGGGGGGGCAGGATTACAGAGAGAGACTGTTTGGGGGTGAGATGTCACAGAGAGGGTGTTTTGGGGTCTAAGATAGCACAGATGTTGTTTGGGGTCTAAGATAGCACAGAGAAGCTGATTGGAGGCTACGATGGTACAGGGAGGCTGTTTGGTGGACAAGGTGGTGCAGAGGCTGTTTGGGGACGTTGGGGGTTTGTATTCTTTCATTAAGTTACATAACTGTTCTTGGGATTTTTTTGTTATGCAGAGGCTTCTATATATTTAGATATCAAGTACACTTAGACTGTGTGGCGAAATTTGTATTTTTTTTTTGTGCATAAGCCAACTTGGCGCGAACAGGCCTTTTCTGTTAATGTTTATGTGGTAATAGCTGGCGGTACGAGAACTACGTGACATGTTTTGAAAATCCCTTTACAGCAATAGTTTAAAACAATATTACCAGCAAAATATTAGTCCTCTAAACACGCTAATGTAAATTTAATTACTACATGCAGATACACCTAGTTCCCGGTGTTGTTGTAGCCACATTGGCATTGTAGCACACCCAGCTCACCAGTTACCGTTTAAAAAAACAGGATTTCCTCAGCTGAACTCATGCTCCCAGTAACCACTGTCCCAAAAGGAGGAAATGATGCAATATGCCCTCTGTGCAGAAGAGGACAATGACCAGAATACAGGTTTGTTAGCAATCTTTCACTCAATTTTATGAATAAAACTGCTAAGCTTAGTGGTGTATTTTGGCCTATTTTTAGGTGGCATGTCACAGAGGGGCAGCAAAAAAATACCACCCTTGAGGCAGTGCTGTATTCACCGCGAGGCATCCTAGGCGGATGCCTAGGGCGGCAAATTTTGGGGGGCGGCAGCGCCCCCCAGCACTGAAAAGAAAAAAAATGTGAAAAAAAACAAAAAAACGCGGCCCTTTAAAAAAAAAAAAATAGACCGCGCTTGCAGGCAGTGACGGAGGTGAGAGGGGATCGGAAGATCCCCCCTCACCATCGCTCTGCCTGCCAGGCTGCACGGGGAGCCGAACAGGCAGCACGGAGAAACCTCCGTGCTGCCTGTTCGGCTCCCCGTGCAGAGTGCCGACACGGAAGTGCCGACAGGTCACGTGACCGGCGCGCTGACGTCATACGCGCGCCCGGTCACGTGGCCTGTCGGCACAATCGCCGGGAAGCCGAACAGGCAGCATGGAGGGACCATGCTGCCTGCCTGCCAGGGAAAGGTAAGTGCTGATGGGAGACTGTGTGTGTGTGTGTGTGTGTGTGTGTGAGTGACTGAGTGTGATGGGAGTCAGAGTGTGTGTGATGGGAGACAGTGTGTGTGGCTGAGTGTGATGGGAGTCAGAGTGTGTGTGATGGGAGACAGTGTGTGTGGCTGAGTGTGATGGGAGTCAGAGTGTGTGTGATGGGAGGCAGTGTGTGTGGCTGAGTGTGATGGGAGTCAGAGTGTGTGTGATGGGAGACAGTGTGTGTGGCTGAGTGTGATGGGAGACAGTGTGTGTGTGATGGGAGACAGTGTGTGTGGCTGAGTGTGATGGGAGACAGTGTGTGTGTGATGGGAGACAGTGTGTGTGACTGAGTGTGATGGGAATCAGAGTGTCTGTGTGATGGGAGACAGTGTGTGTGACTGAGTGTGATGGGAGTCAGAGTGTGTGTGAAGGGAGACAGTGTGGGTGACTGAGTGTGATGGGAGTAGGAGTGTGTGACTGAGTGTGATGGGAGACAGTGTGTGTGGGATGGGAGACAGTGTGTGTGACTGAGTGTGATGGGAGTCAGAGTGTGTGTGTGATGGGAGACAGTGTGTGTGACTGAGTGTGATGGGAGTCAGAGTGTGTGTGAAGGGAGACAGTGTGGGTGACTGAGTGTGATGGGAGTAGGAGTGTGTGACTGAGTGTGATGGGAGTAAGAGTGTGTGTGATGGGAGACAGTGTGTGTGACTGAGTGTGATGGGAGTCAGAGTGTGTGTGTGATGGGAGACAGTGTGTGTGACTGTGTGTGATGGGAGACAGTGTGTGTGACGGAGTGTGATGGGAGTCGGAGTGTGTGACTGAGTGTGATGGGAGTGTGTGTGTGATGGGAGTATGAGCTTGATGTGAGTCTGAATGATGGGGCATGTCTTAGGTGTGTAACGTGGGTGTACAGCTTGGGTAGGGGGGTGCCCGGATTTTGTCTGCCTAGGGCTGCACAAAATCAAGATACACCACTGCCTTGAGGACATCCACCCCACTTGCTAGCTCACTTGCCTGCTGTCAGAACGGGTGAGCACAGTGCCGCCCCTCTGCCGGGACTGATATTCAGGGTGGGCGGGAGGAGGGGCATAGACAAAGATCACACAGAAATGCTGTTGGGGCAAACAGATGGCAGTGGCAAGCTGTTTGGGCACAAATATGTCATTATCAGCTTGGTAACCACAGGTAGGCAGCAACATTTTTTAGGATACACCATTACTGGTCTTTGTGATAAATAATATGGTGATGTTCTATGAACCATCAAAGACCTGGCCACGGACACTTTGCCTATGCCGGCTGGTAACACACCTGAACCACTACAACACATTTTAAGCATCATAGTTTTAGTCTATGACCACTTTGAGAACTTGAGTCTGGCTGTTCCTTCACTTTAAGAAATTGATGGCCCAGTCATCCCTTACGTATTAAATAAGTAACATTCTCTTGGGAGACCGTTCTCAGAGATTGGTGCTGACCAATTTATTGAGTCTTTTAACTCTCTTGGTGTTTTTATACCAGGTAACTCATTGGATTAAAGAAATACATCCCAATCACTATACAGCGTGGCTAATGCACAAATGCACCAACAACGAACTGTGGAGCTACCTTTCTAAGCCATACCATATCTATCCAATACTTACCACTTTTTTTGCTGTAGGGTTGCAGGAATACCTAGATGTCTCCCTAGAACAGGAGCAGGCAACTTGCTGCGCTCCAGATGTTGTGGACATTTCCCATGATGCTTTGCCAGCATTACGGCTATAAGACCATTATGGCAGATGTAGTCTACAACAGTGCCAAAAGGTTTCCAACACTTGCTCTAGACCTTTGTGCAATCCTGATATCACTTTCAAGCTCCATGTAATAATGATTTTAAAAATGAAGCATTACGGACGTGAATCAACCCTGCTGGGAATCGAACCTGCAAGTTTTGAACAGATTCTACACATTAACCAACAGAACTGTCAAACCTGCTGTTGTTGAGGAAGTATTTGTACCTTTGATGCATTTTAAAGCCACAATATGAAAGGGCCATTTGCTTGGGCTCAACTCTTAATTTTCAGTTTGTCAGAGCAAAACTCTCAAGTAATCTACATGATACAGTTTCTAGTTCTATCCACTGGGTGTCCTGGAAGAGCTAGAGGATTATTTGACCCATTGTGTTGCAGAAGGTCCATTTAAACAGTGCAGCTACTTCTATTCGACTTAAGAATGTGGCAGTGGTATGGTTAGTGGTGGGGGAGAAATCATGAGGTCATCGCAAGAAAAGTCCCACCACACAGACCCCCACTATACAATGCGTGAGGTTTCCTGGAAAACCCAGCATGAGTTGAAATAATTAAAGTAGAGTTTAGACATATATTAGTGGGGTTGTGTTTAGTTTTTGCCACTTTTTCCTCCAAAAATGTATTTATTTATTAAAGTATTTTAGCAGGAAGGATACATTAAGATTTCTCTAATTTTCCTTAAAATTATATTGTCTCTATAGACTTAAGATTGGCCTGAATATTTTACAGACCTACCTGTAATATACCGGCTGGGTGCCAACCCCTAGTGCTCGTTTATTAATCTCTTAATGACATAATAACACATTTGAGCATGGATATTCTGTGCAGAAGAACCCTTGTATTGAGTATTCAGTGGCCCAGGGAACACTACCCAATCTCTGCAGTCCAGTGGGTAGAGATGAAAGTGTATGTGTGTATATAAAAACACACACACATATATATTTATAAATATATAAACGTACACATGACTGTGTCATTTATATATAATGGGGTTGAATATAAAAACAAATAGTTATTATATTACTTATAAGTATGACATACAACACAATTGTTTTGTTTTAATCAAATAATCAAAGCGGATATTTTAGAAGAAAGAAAAAAATGTCAATTCCAGGCAGACTGAATAAAAGAAACATAATCAGTAAACATGAAGAAGTTTCATTACTATTGAGATTGTTTTTGTTAACTGGGGGAACAGTAGTGGAAATATTCACTGATGTGATACTGATTATAGTATATATATATATATATATATATATATATATATATATATATATATATATATATATATATAATTTTAGGCTGAGCACCTCCTCCCCTTCATTCGATCATGACTTTTCACTATGTACTTAGAGCAAGATTTAAAGAAAATGAATTTGCCTCTGGCCACACGTGATGTATATGTAGCGTACAGGAGGAGCCATCTTTGTATATTACGGAGCCTGGGAAATAATGGTATATTCATAGCTTTCTATATAAAGCTTAGGAACTGTCAAGTCCTGACCTACAAAGCCCATTTTATTTATAGTGTGTTGTGAGAGGCAAAAGAACAGGGTCTAGGACACTTCTTTACGGCTGCTTACAGACGTAACCCCCCCCCCCCCCCCCAAAAAAAAGAACCATCCCTAAAAGTAAAATATGCAAACAAAAGTGAAATACAAAAATCCCCCCCCGAACCCCAATACTAAAATTAACCCTAATACTACCTCCAGAACCCCAATACTAAAATTAACCCTAATGCTACCTCCAGAACCCCAATACTAACATTAACCCTAATGCTACCTCCAGAACCCCAATACTAACATTAACCCTAATGCTACCTCCAGAACCCCAATACTAAAATTAACCCTAATACTAATGCTACCCCCTAACCCTAAAATCTAAACCGCCAGAACCCCAAAACTAAAATTAACCATAATACTAATGCTACCCCCAAACCCTAATACCAAACCCCCGAACCCAATACTAAAATGAACCCCTATTAATAATACTCACCTTCAGCGGTCCCGCGATGACCCTTTTGCGCGAGAGGGGACAGTGAAGCGGCTGCGTTAATGCAGCCGCGATGAACTACCCCATCCCCAATGAGCACGATTAGGCTTGTGTCACCCACAATTACACCACGTCCTGCTAGGCCCAAGGCCCAATAATACAGGATGTCTGTCACTTTGGGATAAACTATCACATTAGGCCCTGTACGAGGGACAGAACTTGCTGGTTTACTGGGGACCAAAGACTTGGAACTGGGGTAATGGGCTGGTGTGGAGCACAGATATCCCTAGGAGTCCCCCATACCATCCTTACCCAGGCATATTACTATGCTAGATGCAATCTTCTCATGACTATACTCCGAGAGAGAAATGGGGCAGTTTGTGCCTTTTCAATGGTTCCTTTCAGTCTTCACTGACTATTCTATAAATTACTGGGAATACAAGTTTTTTAGAACTTCAGGGTAATAATAATAAACGTCTACTGCACTGCAGACAGCATCTCATCACAATGCAACCTTACACCAATACAATAGTTCCACCACTGAGCCAATCATGGTTTATAAGACAGACAGAGAATTCGCGACATTTGATTGACAAGGTGAGATTTAGTGGAGATTGAGTGAGACACATACGGAGAAGAAGCTGTAGTTTTTAGGATCAGATTAGTGCAGGGGAGAAAAAAAAATCAATTAGGTTTATCTATTAAGGGACAGAAACATGTTATGTGATAAATTAGTCAACATTTATCCTGTTTTATTACATACCTCACTGAACCACACAACCTTTTGTTTTATGATTGTCAGCCTCAATTCCAACCTCTGTTTTTAGAAAAAGAAAACACTATAACTTAACAAAAGCTACTGACATTTTTTATATAAATCGGTAATAATTTAGAGGATTCCAATGAATTACGATTATTTTGATTGCAAGCTCTGCGGAACAGATAAACTTAGCATATTTGTTGATAGCAACAATCATAATTTAAAATATTGCCAATGTTCCAATTGTTTTTGCAATATATAATGCCCTTGGACCTCTAACATCGAGATTGGATAGTTCCTTCTACATCTTTATAAATCCACAGTATTTATCTAAAAAAAAAAAAAAAGTTAATGTTCCCTCTGCTGATCCCATGCAAAGGTGAGGGTCTCTTTGTGCACTAGCAGAGAGCCAGTCGCTGACCAGACTGGGCTGTCTGCGTCCCAGAGCATTATCAAAAGTACACGCCAGTTTATCCTCACACTAGGGACCAACTAACTTTTCCCTTGTGCTTCAAGAGAAAAATAAAGTTTACGGTCCCTTTAAGTTTGCAATTGCCTTGTCAAGTCCCTGACATTTACTCTGTAATGAATACAATACTTTGTGTTAGGTGGCTGGGTGATAAAGGGAATATATTTAAAATGACTTCCACTTGCAATCAATGGTGGAGCCTTTCCTATCTATATCTATATATCTCTATCTCTCTCTATATAAAAATAATAATAATAATAATAAAGCCCTTAGTTTATTATAAGAAAGTCTATGAAACAAATCTGTATTGTATAGTACTTTGCAGTTTATAGTGTTCACAAGGTTACTAGTAAAGTTATAGCTATGTTGTAAGTAGGTAGAACATGCCAATATAAAAGGTTATACCTTCTCCGCTCTTGGAATGCCTCTTTTTCTTTTTATGTTTTGAACTCCCTCTTTTAACCTTCTGACCATCGGAATTCTGGCGACGGAGGGTGGAACTTGCAGAATTAAGCGTCTCTGGTTGAGAAGCTTCAGCTAATGAAGCCCCTTCCACCGGCACATTTTCTGGAACTTGTGGAGGTGCTTCGACCAACACGGTTTCCTCGGCCGGAGGAGAATCCTCATTCGATGGATGTGTCTTGAGTACAGGTACCTCTTCAACCTGCAGATCAACTGGTGGTTGAGGTGAAGACTCCAGGACTGGTTCTGGAACCGAAGACGATGCATCATTCAGCAACTCTACCGGAGCTGTAGTAGAACTACCAAGTTTGTTGGCTTTGGTTCCTGTTGATCCTTCAGCCACTGCATTTGTTGGAGCCGCTGGGGAACATTTATCCATTGTTTCTTTCAGAGATGTTGGAGAAGACTCTATAGTCAGATTTTCTTCTTTAGGCACAATAATCCCTTTGGTTTCCAAGTTGCTTTTACCTTCATTAATAGTGCGTGAATTCTTGGAGTCCGTTTCATCAATGCTCTTCGTGTGATTTTCCTGAGCATCACGACTATGGCCATCAGATACTTCAACAGTGGGTGCACTACCTTCCTTGCCATGCGAGATGTTGGCCGTTATGGTGATTGAATCAACCAGATGTTCTTGGTTCCGCTCGCAATCTGAAATACAGATTGGTTCTACATCACCACCTATGACACTCACTGATGCACCTAATACAACAGGTGTAACGAGTGTTTGTTTCTGGTTAGTAGTTTCGATACGTTTTTGGCTGGGACATGTTTGACCAGAAGGGCCTACTACAGTTGCATCCGAGGTTGGCTTGAGGACTGCTGTGCAACCCTCTATCTCTTTCGGAGTACCATTTAAAAGGGAAGGGCTTGCACAACATTCCACATTAGGAGTAGACTTGCCATCAGGCTCTTTCTTTGAGGAGTCCACCACCTGTACAGTTTTGCCTTAAGGAAAAAAAAATAAAAAAAGGACCAAACACGATCTTTATAGCACTATTATTTAAAAGGACGCAAAGACGAACATCATTATTCAGTTAGTGTGTTAGCCGTGCACTCAATTGGCAAACTATATCATGAGCAGAATAGCATTTTGCTTGAAAAAGTGGAAAATAAGCATATATTTATTTTTGACATGCAAGAGTCCACACAAGTAGATAACACTGTTAAATTTACAATGTTAGTTGATGAAAATAAACAAAACCCAAAAAATAAATAAAAAAATAAAAAAAAAACATGCAAAAATCACCAGCTAGCAAAAAGAAGTTTTATTCTTAACATGCAAAAATCACCAGCTAGCAAAAATAAACAAGTTTTATTCTTCAGCATGCACAGGAGAACTCCTCCGTTTTAATAAATTAAACATTTTTTTTTACATTGTGTCCGATTAAGTGGCAAGATTTATTTTCTAAATTAATCAGTATTGCAGTACTGTTAATGAAAACACAACCTGAAAATGGACCAATCAAATCATTTGAGGGAGCTCCAAACATAATTTTGCCCCTGCGCGCTTTCTTCGTCCACTTAGCTTTCCGCTACCAAATGTTAGGGAGGATCCCACTTACTTTCAACCCGCTCAGCCCATGCATCTTGCATTACACATAGGGTTAAATACACACAGTGGCAAGCATTGTTATCATGCAGGTTGAGGAGCGGACAGTCCAGTTGAAGCGCTAGACAGGCCAGTGGAAGGTTAGACTTCTAGTTCCATTTGAGAGAATAGCTTGGAAGTTGCATTCGCAAGGGAGACATTGAAGTTCTCTTACCGACATCCTTAACCACTAAAGCATTAGTTTCACCGCTAGCGTTTTTTGGTCCGGCTTCTCCATCAGACTTGGTCTTCGCAGTTTTCCGCAACTGGAATCCTTTTTTGATATCTGCCAGCAATGCATCAACAATGCAGCCTTCTTCCACCTTTACTACTCCTTTACGGACTGAGAAAGGAAAGAGAAAAAGAGAGCTGTGTCGGGCCAATTCGGGCAGGAGAGTGCAGCAAAAAAAAACCTTTACTAGAATTATATACACCCCGTTGGTCTCAGAGTGATTTGGTCTGCTAACTTCCTCTCCCTCTGCCCTTAACTCAGGAATTGACGAATCTCTGGAGCCACGGCTCCTAAAACCTCTACTTCTGACTCCAAACTTTTGTGACTGTGTCATATTAAACTCTATGGATGTTCCATTTCCCTTGCTCTTAAGAATTACCAGGCTAGCTCCTAAAGCCTACATAAATATGTCAAGCCCTGCTCTAACTACCCTTTTTTTTGTAACACCTCCGAATGTTTGGCTGTACATCACAGAGCCACATTATACAGCATTAACTTTTGTTTACTGCAACTCACATGATGTTGAGCAAGCATCAAGTCATAAAAATTCATACCTCTATCTTCTCACCACCTAGAACGTTCAGTTCAAGCCAAGTTCAGCCGAACACACATCTACCTAGCGATTATGTGTTACATTTGAAGTGAAAATTAATCACTTAACACAACTTACTGATTTTTCCATTCTCGCCTTTTTGTCTCTTTGCTTCTTCCTCTTCCAACTGTTTTTTCCGCTTTTCTGCCTTCACGGCTTGCTCTTTTCGGTCCTTATTTTCCTGAAGTAACACAATAAGGGAATACGGTAAGAGCATTAAGCAGCGCTCATCTGAAATTGCATTAATATTACATAGCTATAACAGGTCGGAAAATCCTAGCGCCCGTCCCCCTTAACAACTCTTGATGGGACACACTGCACCCAAGAAAGTAATTTTTGGGATATTTACATAATATTTTATGTAAACATTGACCTCCCCTTACTAACGGCCCACCTTACAGTTTTTCATGTAAGGAAACATGCATCTTAAATACCAACATTCAAGCCCCCCCAAAATAACCACAAGGACCTCAATTTGTAAGGCAGCCATTAATTATAAAAATGAATATATCTAATAACTGGCCAAAGACATTATTCCCACATGCAAGCTATATTCAATATTGGAACCAATTCATGATTGCATTCTCCACTTGTCTTGGGTGGCGGTGGGTCAATTATTCAAACTACTTATTCCCCTCCACCTGAACGGTCAAACCTTCATATAACAGAGACGGGGAAGGAGAGAACTCTAGTCAGATGATGTTATTTTGAAAAATTAACATAATCGGTTCTTGTGGGTGGGGCTACTGGGACTATTTCCTTATAAGGTAAGACAGGTAGGCAATATGAAGCCCTCCAGCCGCTGATAAACTAAATCTCCCATAATGCTCTTGGCAGAAGAGTATGGGAAATGTAGCAATATCGGAAGGGCCACAGGTAAGTATCACTGGGATTTTAACACCTGGAATCCCTGGTGACATGCGGGGAAGTTTCTAGCTATAATAGAAAAGTCCAAATATTTTTTTTAGAAGAAGTTGCAAACCTTCTTTGCTTTAAGGAAGAAGTCTCTAAATGTTTTCATGGTGCTGAAGGTATCTTCTAGCGATAGTTTGGTTGGATCATCACACAAGTATTCTGCCAGCTGTTTTTTCTTTTGTGAAATATCCGCAAGTTCTTGATCCAGTTCCTTCAGTGCCTTAATGCAGTCCTGCAAAATCAGAATTTATATTACTGAAGTAAAATCCAGTTATAACATATATTTAAAAATCCAACTTTCCACAGCACCAGTTTTCCCCCATAGAGCTGGCCACAGCACCAGACTGCCCCCATATGACTTGACACAGTGCCCCTCCTATACATACATGACCGGCACGGCAGCACTCTGGTCATTTTATCCCTCGCCACATGAAGACTGATATAGGAAATGACCTTGCATCCACTTCCTGCACACTGCATCAGTCAGTGCCAAGCTCGGTAAAGGAGAGCCGAGACTAGATTATCCACTGATTATCTCTCCATGGCACTAGCTGTGGTTTCACCGTGCAACTATAATAGCAACACCCCTGCCACCTGCTTTACCCCTTGTTGCCAAACACCACACTAATGGCAAAATAAGTCCAAGAACCCAGAGGACAAACTCGGAACTAACCTGAACGCCTCGTTCGTACTGCTCCTTGATATCATTTGTCGACGTTGAAATTTTACTCTGCAGGTCTCTTAATTTTTTTAAATTAGTGCTCGTTTCCGAGAATATATTCTCAATGTTAACGCTGTGGGTAAAACACACACATATATACATAGCGCGGTTAGGAAGAAGCATCAAATGGTTTATTCGTATGCAAAACTCAATGACAAAATGTATTCACCAGAACAAAAAAAGAAAAAACAAAACAAGACAAAAAAAAAAACTTCTCCAAAAGAGCTAAAAGACACAAAACAAAACAAAACAAAAAAAAAAAGGAGATCAGGAAATCACTCACTCATTTGTTTATTGTAAAAGTAAGTTTCCCAACTTGGCCCACGCAAAACAGGTCAAGAAACCACTACAATACAGATTAACACAGCATTTATTTCCAATGACATTACCTGGCTGCTGCTGATGCATTCTCAAGGTCATTTGGAAGCTGGAGTAGGTCAGTGTGATTACCTTCAATCTCCTGAAATCATAGACCACACACATAATATAAGGAAAGCAGCAAGCTAACCTTTCGTGAAAGCAGATAAAAAGAATGTACTCCTAAGCATTAAAAAAGGAAGTCCATCACCTCAACATTGTTTTTTATTGTGAATGTAGAGAATAAAAACAGGATTGAAAATGATCTATACATTTTTTTTATTCTCTACACTCGCTGAAAAAAACAAACAAACAAACAATGGTTGGGTGACACAGTCCCTGGGATCTCAGAGATCCCAGAAAGGCACAGTCGTCAGATCCTTGAGCTGAAAAGGGGATTTCTAAACATTGACTTTTAAACGCCTGGCTGAGGATTCTGGGAAACAGTTTGAAACAGATGTAGGAACAAACAATGGTTAGTGATCCTTGGGGCAACAAGAAAATTCACACCAAATAATACATAAAATAAAGAATAAAAAAAAAAAAAGCAAAAAACAAAAAAAGAACATTGTTTTATCCAGCTAATTAACACTGCCACCTACTGGCTACTACACTTTCTGCATGGACAGTCATTGATCATTATTGAATAGATAGTCTGTTGTAGTTAAAATAAGTTGTTATATTATTTTGCTTCCCTACATTACAGTTGAAACTGTTGTGATTGGATTACAATGATTAACTATGCTTCTTGCCTCAGTTTACTTATTTTGGCAATCTGTATTCCCATCAGGAAACAGGAACATGCTCGCTAACCTTGATACTGTAGATGTTTGGGAACTAAATTACACTCTGAGCATCATGGGATATGCAGTTCCCAAACATCTACACTGCCAAGGTTAGCCATCATTGTGCTAGAATCATTAAACCTTTGCATAACTATAGCCCACCAAAAAAAAGAAAAGCCTGAAAAGACCATACAAGGACGATAATTGGAGGACTTCTTACCTCTAGAATGTGGTGCAGCAATGTAATACGAGTTTGGTTGGCTTTGGTCTCGGTCAGTTTCAGTAAAGTACTTATTTTAAACCCATTGGCATTACCAGTGTGACTTCCCTAGAGCGGAGGAGAAAAGAATGTTAAGACAGCAAATAAAGGCTCGGATTAAATAGCTCACTAGAAAAAAACAGGGGAAAAAAAAAAATGTAAGAGCTTCATGGGAAAACATAAAATCCAGAAAAAAAAAAAGTCTAAAAAAAAACCAAAAAAAAAAAAAAAACGCTCCATGGAGCTCAATGTTGGGAAACCTCACTGGACTGAATATATATTTCACTCTGACCTTCACAGCCGCGTTGGTCATCTCCCGTTATAGTTCCATGAAGGGAATCTGAACAAATTGCAACCTTACGACCGACTCTGGTCGGTGTCTATTCACTAAAAGTTTATATGCATTCGTTCCGGGGTTACTAGGTGACATTTGCGAACCTCCCGACAAAATGGCTTCTACCGATTGTCTCACTGAACCAATAAAACCTTGGATTCCATACCCTGTTTTACATTCTAATACAGTGATCTAGGGGACGTACGTAATTCAAGAAGTTTCCAACTTTCAAGACCAGCTGACAAAAGATAGGAAGCAGGTGGCTGTTGAGGATATCTGGGGGGAAAAAAAGAGGAAAAAATATTATGGTTAAACTGTATACTGTGAATATTAAAAGGGAATCTATCACCTGAACATTATTCTCTACCTTCACTGTAAAAACAAACAATTATCTATACATTGTGTTAGTAGAATTACAAGCAAAATGTTTAATGTGTCAGTAGAAAAAAAAGCAGTTCATTTGTAAATCAGGCCGCAGATGATGTCATAAGCAGGAGACTCCACAGGCTCATTTAAAAAACACATTTTCTTTTAAAATTTAGGCATTTGCTTGCAATTTTGCAGAGACAATGTACAGATCATTTTCAAACATTTTTTTTATCCTCTACATTCTCAGTATAAGCCATGTTTAGATGATACAGTGCCTTTGAAAACATAAATCTCAAAAGAAAAAAAAAAAAAGTGTGTGTGTAGAAGATAGAAGACATTAAATGGTTTCTCTTACCGTTACACGCGGTGCTAACAATCTGTACTTTGGGACGCAGCACTTCCAGCATAAGGTTGGTTTCTTCACAAGTTAGCATGCATTCGATCCGAAGGTGATAGCTGCCAGAGAAAAGAGAGCTTCATGTTACTATTTGTGAGGACAGGGGGGTTTAAACATAGTCCAAAAATCAGGCACAAATAGCCGAGTTGAAGAAATTCTTTGCCTGTCTTTCCACCTCAGCCACTTCTTGTCTGCACTTGTGTCAGTGTTCTGCTTAAGGGGTTAAATCCAAATGGTATACTACCATTAGTTTTATTAGAACAGCATAAAACTAGCAAACAGTGTAACAGAAAAGAGCACAGCACTCACGGCATTGTGTGAGAAAAAGGTTGGTGTTTAATCTTCAATGGAAAAGGGGAAAAAAAATATTATACAGCAAATGGTAGGGAAAAAAAGCCAAACAGGTTAAATCACTGCATTACGCGTTTCACGCGCTGGGCGCTTAAGCATATGACTTGTTTGTCTTTTTGACAAATCCAATACTAAAGAGACCGGGTGAAAACGTCCAATAACTTGGCTCCAACAAGTAGGCCAAGATATGAGTTCCTCACAGAAGCTCCGACACAATCATTGAATAGTGAGACTTAGCCAACTTCCTGTACTAAATTGTTTGAGTTTGGCTAATGTTCCCTTAAAGCTTTGGAGCGTACCAGGGTTCAGATGACCTCCGTAAGAACTTAAAGACTACTGAATGCTAACTTAACTCCACTGAAATATGGATCAAAAAAGCACTCTATACTTGTTTTTGAATAGAGTGGGTGCTGTTCCTAAACCCTAATTAAAATCACTCACAAAAAAAAACCTAAATTATATATTACACACACACATATGTTTTTTTAATAAAAAGAAATGACTAGTTGTATAAATAAAACCAATTTTGCCCACCTACATAGCTGGTGAATGTATAAAATTAGCATCCGAGCAAATACCAGCCAGATATTGATTTTACCCCATACCTTGAAACACCCAGAAGCTGCAGGTAGAAGTGATCAGCATTTGATAATTTGGATTTATCTCCTTGGAATGATTTTAAGTTTTCCACCTGGAAGTAGAGCAGATGGTTTAAAAAAAAAAAAAAAAACAACAACAAAAAAAATGCACAAATCTAAAAATTCCGACGCATGATAGCCATATTAAAAAAGGTTCAGGATAATTCATTAAAAAAAAAAAAAAATAAAAAAAAGTATCACCTAAACATTGTTTTTTGTTTTAACTGTGAAAGAGAATTAAAAATAAGGATTGAAAATTATCTATATATTGTGTTAGCAGAATTACAAGATAATGCCTTAATTAGGGGGAAAATGTATTTGTAAACATGTCTGTAGAGTCTCCTGTTTATGACATCACTTGTGGCCTGATATGCAAATGAACTGCTTTTCAATGGGAAATCTGTAATTTGTATATCAAGCAAATATCCTAATTGAAGCATTAGCATTTTGCTAACACAATATATAGATGATTTTTTATTCTGAACATTCACAGTAAAAACAATGTTTAGGTGATATAGTATATTTAAAAGAAGAAAAACTACCACAACTAGAGGACATAGTCTATAATTAGAGGGGCAATGATTTAAAAGTAATATCAGGAAGTATTACTTTACTAAGAGGGTGGTGGATGTATGGAATAGCCTTCCAGCGGAAGTGGTAGAGGTAAACACAGTGAAGAAGTTTAAGCATGCGTGGGATAGACACAAGGCTATTCTAGATATTAGATAAGGAACTGGGGACTAATAAAAGTATTTAGAAAATTGGGCAGACTAGATGGATCCAATGGTTCTTATCTGCCGACACATTGTTTGTTTCTATATAGTCCCCATTAAACAAATGCCTAAACTTTTGGGGGATTTACAGAGATGCTAAAAATTCTACTATGGTAAACAAATGGTTTCTTTGAAGAAACTGGTTGGGAAACTCTTGTAAGATCTTCAAAAGGTCTTTAATCGGTGTCACCTTTATTCAAGCAGGGATTTCAGCTATAACACACACCAAGTACACTGAAGTCAATACCCATGATGTATGAGGTTACGTCCCAAGCTGTTTGAGATATACCCATCTGGGGTAAAATTACTAAAACTGCACAAATGAAAATAAAGTGTTGCATTTTGTAGATCAAATAAAACAAATTGTGTTGGCATTTAAAAAAAATAAAAAAAAAACTCTTCCCTATCCATAACGCACCATTACCCTTTTGCCCATTGATATAATGTAATGTGAGAGACAAGAAAACGCCAGCTTGATCCTCCAAAGTACGAGGCAGAAAGCATCCAGATAAAATACAAAAAAACAACAAAGTTTATTCACGTTTGCTTTTGATAAAGCGCCTTCTGGAGCGAAACACGTCATATGCACGTTGACTCCTGTTCTCTGCTATTACATCATCATCTACACTTCAGCGCCCAAGGTTTCACGCTACAGATTATACCGAAGGAGGTTTTGAGCTAGCCAATGTGTTGAAGTGTGTCTAAAGTAACGTGAACCACTTTGGGATGGGAAATCCGAAAGAGTTAAACATATTTGGATCACAAATCTCTTTACTTCATGTTTTTCTGGCATCAGCTTGAGGAACTGTTTCAGAATTTCGATGTCAAACTTGGATCGATCTCCTTTCTCGATCAGGGAGACAATTTCTTCATTTGAGCTGGAAAGAAAAGGAGGAAAATTTTTCCTGTTGCAGTAAGAGGAGAGGTCACCAGGGCTGGATTAAGGCATGGACTCTAGGAGCAGAGAATAATGTGGTTTTCTTAAATACCTCATAAAATACATTTCTGGTTAAAAAAACAAAAACAAAAAAGGCCCAATCCGATATAACCCATAGCCCAAGGGCTTACAATGTCGGAATCTGGCCTTGGAGGCCACGTCATCCCCCGACAAAGTTTTGTCCACATGGGAAAGTGGGAAGGGAGATGAGCGCAATGGCACAACTCTATAGATACAAGAAAGGGGGACGAGAAGGTTGCCGGCCAGCATCCCGCCTAGGCTAGGCATGCCACTGTTTCAGAGTACCCGCCTCAGATCTTGAAGGTCTGGTGTACATTCATGAGTAACTTACCTCCTAAACTGCTTCAAAAATATGTTCAAGTTGAGATTTTTCTTGGAATCTAAAAACGTAATCTGTTAAAATGAGAAAACAAATATTTCAGAGTCACGATTCAGCACAGGCTGGAGGAGTAGCATATATATATATATATATTATATTATTGTATACCTCTTTTGGGGCTTTCTGTACGGGGGTTTGTTCTTTAGTCTTTGCTTGTGGAAGACAAAACAGCTGTTCGATGCTGGAATAGTTGGGTTCTAGGGATTCTTTACTGGTTCCTGTGGAGGCCCACATAGAAGAATGGCTTTCTGGGGGCAGAAGAGACGTCAGATGTAAGGCAGTGGGCATGAAATACACAACAGGTGTCCCCCCCCCACCACCCCATGCTAAACACATAAAAAGATGCTAGGTGTAAGGAGTGCATATGGTGATAGTGTCCAATAGTGGTGTTATCGCTGTTTGCACCAGTGTATATAAAGAGAACAAAAATACATTTTCTACAAAACGGATGTCCTTGGCCAATAGAAAACGGTCACATGCATGCCTTCCAACACTACTAGTCTCGATTGGTGTGCAGAAAAAAGGGGGCGTGGTTACACGACATAGAATGAGCGCCAACCATCTCAGTGCGGGTGCACGGTGTCTGGCACCAATTTCTTAAAAAAGGACCAAACTAGAAGTGCGCAGTTTATAGTGCGTAGGTGGCGGCCATGCCAGAAAAGACCCAGATTTGACTTGGCCCCCCCAAACAAATATAAGAGTTTCGCACAAAATATCTTCTCACCTGATCACAAATAATCCAACATACATGTAAATGTCATTGGATAAACAGTTAAAGGGGTGTATTTGCACTTTAGCATGACATTTAAAAGGAACCCTCCAGGCATAAAGCTGACTGATATATTAAGTTGTGTCTAACCTGTAATACATGCAGCCAATCCTTTCAAAGCTTCCACCGTGCTTTGGTTTACATTACAAGGTTCTGTTAAGATGATAGTGTAGTGATTGGGAAGGGGGACAGTTGTGTGAGGTCACATGTGTCATCACTGATAGCCTACACATGTTAAGTGGGCATTCTCTTGCATCTCTATACTGTTTCCAAGAGGTTGCTGGGCACACATTTTTGCACAGAACACAGTGGGATGATCAATCCTTAATCGTGCAAAAAAAAGTTGTGTATTTTAAAACCTGGAACACATAATTGCATACAAGTTGAGTATCCCTTATACAGAAATCTGTTATCCAAAAGGAATTCTGGATTTTGCCACAAGTTGCAAATTCCACACACACCAGTGTGTTTAGTGTCCTTTCCATGCATGCTCAGATTCCCCCACGCCCGCCAAGTTTAATAGTGACACGTGTGCAGACCTGACACGCCAACGGCAGGTTCCCAACGATGCCTCACATCACAGTAACAGTGATTTATTTGCTCTATACAGTATTTGCATTGATAGTACTGTATGACCAGCCATCCAAAATTCTTCTGGTCCCAAGCATTCTGGGTAAGGGATCCCCAACCTGTATTTGTTTTTGAAGTGCTGTTTTAATATGGATCTGTCTAGTTTTCCTTCAGATTGTACTGATCCTATAATTACATTATTTTTCTGAAATATATTAACCACCATTAGCTTTTCTCAAGGACCAGGGTGGCACTTGTAATATACAAGGCTTACAAAGAAACAATAGAAAGCTGGAGTCCAATACCTACCTTGGATAACATTGGGTGGAAGCTTCTGCCAGTTGAGTTTCTTCATTTTTAGTGATGGTCTATTAACTGCAATGCAACTTTGCCTTGAATAACCCAAGGAATAACCAACTTGGGCAAACAAAACCGCATCTGATGAGCTCCCACCTAGGCCAGGAAATTGGGGAGGAGGTGGGGGTGGTCCTCCCATTCCAGGCAGTGGGGGAGGAGGTGGAGGGAAGCCCCCCATACCTGGCAGGGGGGGAGGAGGTGGAGGGAAGCCCCCCATACCTGGCAGTGGGGGAGGAGGTGGCGGAGGGGAACCTCCCATACCTGGCAGTGGGGGAGGAGGAGGCGGAGGGAAACCTCCCATACCTGGCAGTGGGGGAGGAGGAGGCGGAGGGAAACCTCCCATACCTGGCAGTGGGGGAGGAGGAGGCGGAGGGAAACCTCCCATACCTGGCAGTGGGGGAGGAGGGGGAGGGAAACCTCCCATACCTGGCAGTGGGGGAGGAGGAGGTGGAGGGGAAGCACCCATACCTGGCAGCGGGGGAGGAGGCGGCGGAGGGAAACCTCCCATCCCAGGTAATGGAGGAGGAGGTGAAGGGAAGCCCCCCATCCCAGGTAGTGGAGGAGGAGGGGAAGGGAAACCACACATCCTTGGCAATGGGGGTGGAGGTGGAGGGAAACTCCCTATTCCTGGCAGTGGAGGAGGTAGTGGTGGAGGAGGAGGTGGAGAAGAAGCCATGGAAGGTGGCATGCCATTGAGCATACTTGATGGTAGAGGGGAAACTGGGCACTCAGTTATACCAAGATCTTTTTGAGTGCCCAGAAATGGCTTAGAGTCTGTAGGAATTAGATGATTTTGTGCCACAATTTCCAAGTCTACATCTTGAAAATCATCTTTGGGTGTGTCAGTCTGAATACTTTTATTTACTTTCTCGATACATCGGTCTTGCTTGTTTTTCTGTTTATTTGGATGTTTCTTGGAAGCGGAGAGTCTGTCCATGATCTCATTAAGGTTTTGGTCTTTGCCTTTTTAAATAAATAAATAAATAAAGATAAAGAACATTTAAAGGGACGCAATAACACAACAGTAACAGATAGTATTCCAGATATTTGTCTATGCCAGTTAATATGCAAAAATAACATGTAAGAGGTGAACAAAAAACAGGCACGTACACTCCGTGTGTGCACACCTAGCATGGACCCGCGTTGTATTTCGGGGGTTTGTGTGCTTCGAACAGACAGCACACAAACACCAAAAATACACGAAATAGATCCAAGAGTCCGACGGCAGCAGCGAACTCGGCATCAGAATCACTCAACTTTGTTGCCAATTCAACAAGCATGAAGAGTATATGAAAATAGCTAGATACTTTTCGTGCTGGTTGAATTGGCATAGAGTTGAGTGACTCTATGCCGTCAGCCTCTCCGTTCAACATTGTTTATTTTGTTAGTGTAGGTGTGCGGATAGTTCAGGCACACACCTATCACTCACGGGCAAGATACGCCCCTGGAAAAAACAAAACAAATATCCACTTCATCATCACTATGCAGCACCCAAACTCTTGCTGAACTACAACATAATACAAAAAGGGAAGAAAAAAAAAAAGAAGATTGTCTTGATACTGCAGGACTAGATCAGCAAGCTCAGGAGGGACACTTATTGGTTAGTCCTCCTCTCGCATTGGGGTCATCATTACCATGGAGTAAAACTAGGTAATTTGCCTTTATGCACTAGCCCAGAGAACACGGATGTTCATTGGTGATAAGTAAATAAAGGAAAGGAGTTTGGGGATATGGACTCATATCTCCGCTCACTCGCACGTCCGCAACATGAGAAATACAAGAGCATGTTTGTACAAACAAGAAAAGTGGGAGAGGACAACCT
Organism: Pelodytes ibericus; assembly: GCA_036172795.1. Lineage (NCBI taxonomy): Eukaryota > Metazoa > Chordata > Amphibia > Anura > Pelodytidae > Pelodytes > Pelodytes ibericus. The sequence continues at coordinate 37,743,005 of CM069868.1, read as the reverse complement.
TGAAAAGTCATTTAGAAACACATTGTTTTAATTATGGTACAAAATGAAAAAAAAAAAAAAAAAAAAAAAAAAAAAAGAGGCAGGAGTAGCTGCCCCTTTGGTGGGGGGGAGGAGTCTTTTGAGTGCTTTGGAATGTTGCCCCCTCTTTTGTGGTGTTATCCTATCTATCCATGGGTTACCCCCATATACCTTTCTCAAATGGTTTTATTCCTCATGCCTAGAACTGCACTATGTCGGTGTCTGGCTAACTATATGCGAATGGAAGCTATAGTACACAATGTATGTATCTGACAAACTATATAACCACAGAAAAGTAATTTTTTGTATGACCAAATTATAGGGTGCAATGCTGTACAACATCTGTACCTGGCTAACATTTAATTCTTTACAGAATAAAAACAGGTCAATGATTCAGATTGTGATACATAATTCTTTATTAAAAAGGACAACTATCGCAGAAATTCTGCCTAGGTCATCCTCAAACTCTGATTACAGAGAGGAAGGCAAGATGTGGTCTGGAAATGAACACACCGCCCATGAAGCCAAACCCACTAGTAAATGTACTTTATAAAACATAGAGATTGTAGTCATTAAAAAAGATATTGAAAAAAAAAAATCCATTTTGTAAATCGGGTTTGCTCTTTGCATCCAAATAGATTAATTTAATATTCAGCATAAAGAAGATATTATTTAGGAATTCTTACAGTCATCTGCGAGGAGTACAGCTCTGTTCACCAATGTTTCCAGGACTTCCCACAGAAAAAGGTTAGAAGTCTGTGATATGTCTAAATGCAACAAGCCCTGCAGGATAGACAACAGCTGCACAGAGACAGGCGAGCAGCTAACCTACAACAACAACAACAACAACAACAAAATAAAAAACAGCGTAATACATCATCAATATATTTCAACTACTTAAAAGGGATGCTAAACGAATAAAAAGCAGAAATGAAACGTTAGTGTGAGGATCAACTGGCATGACCTCTTGATGCCAGCTTATCTTCTGACCGGCAGCTGCCATAGTAACATAGTAATTTAGGTTGAAAAAAGACACAAGTCCATCAAGTTCAACCCTTCTACCTATCATTACAGCTTTTGATCCAAAAGAAGGCAAAACCCCTAAGGAAGCTATTTCGAATTTTGTCTCCTTGGGGAAAAAATTCCTTCTTGACTCCAAAGGGCAATCAGATATCTCCTTGGATCAATAAGCTCTATTATTAATGCTTATTCTATTATTAATACCCCTGTATGTTCTGCTTTCCTAAAAAAAACATCCAAACCATTTTTAAATGCATCTATTGTGGTTGATAGCACTACCTCTCTTGGCAGGGAGTTCCATAACTTTATTGTCCTAACCGTAAAGAATCCCTTCCTTTGCTGTCTATGAAATCTTTGCCATGTTGCCATGGGAATCAGGCAGCGCCGGTCTGGCTGGCGACTGTGTCTCTCTGCTAGCAAGAGGGAGCCCCCCGTATTTGCATGGGATCATCAGGACCTAGATTAGGTCACCCCTACAAAAACAAGGGACTCTCTGTCGTTGGCATCTCCAAATGGTAGCAAAAAAAAAATAAAAATAAAAAGTCCAATACATATGCGAACCAGTAGAAACAAAAATTTTGTCTAGCTCTTGCCCAGCTTGAACGAGTAGACACAAGAGTAGATATGCTTCATGGGGAAAGGTGAGTGTTCAAGAAAGGCATGGATGTGTAGACATGTAGCATGGATCTCAGTGTAAGTAATAACAGCACTTAAGTCTGCACTCCAAACAAGACGCCTCAGAGAAAAGCGGCATAGCAGTGGAAGTAGCATGGATCACCACAGGAACATACTGGCGTCACGCTCGGGGGAGTGAACCTCCTCCTTGGTAGATGTGCTTATCATAACTTGGTATGGTGATCTTTTGTGGTGGGTATAACCAACTATGGAATTGTTTTCTTTTTGAAGAAAAAGGCGGTATTGGAATTTATTTACACTGTTAAAAATACATTGAATATGGCTCTGTTAGCGTAACAGAACCTTTGTTGAGTCTAGTCCCTCATTGATTGGTTGTATCCGGTAATGGGTACAGGGAGGACACTGGCCCGGGGCATTTTATTTCTCTCAATTGTTATTTATACTTTCAAATTAAATTACAGTTTGGTTTCAGGTTCTGTATTGGAAATAAATCTTTCTAAATGTGTCTAAATTCAACATCCTCTGTAACAGTTTGCACACTCCCTTTTGAAAAAGGGTTGTCATTAGCCATTACTGTGGAATCAACCTCTCTCTGTTGCACTGAAGTGGTTTTAAGTGCTTGAAATGCAGTGAGCATGTGGTTTCAGCCAACTCTGCACACTGTGGTGTAAAACAAAAATAAGGACTTTTTGCTATAACACAGATCTGTTGCCAGATTGTACACTACAGCGGATTCTTGTGTTGTCAGTACAGAAAGAAGGGATCCATTTAATGGTTTCGATGTAACTCAACCGTACTTTGTTAAAGAGAGTAGAGAAAACCTCTTGATGGTTGTTCATATCAATTCCTCCATAGATCTTAAGAAGTTCCTCCTCATCTTCTAACTTGGCCTCTTCGAAAACCGCGGCTTGTATCAGCAGGTCTTCATCCTCCTGATCCCTGGTGAGGCATTTTTGACACGTTACCAGGTGGAATTATTGGATCACAAAAGAACAGAAACCAAAATGGACAACATGTCCTTGGCCCCAATGGTTCATCTGCAACCTTGTGTATAAATGAACACTTTTACTGTGTTTTTCACCCCCCCCCCCCCCCCAGATAGCCTATAAAAAAAATGCATACTGCAGGGTTGCATTGGTTATAAGCAAGACTGCAGACTGATCTACACTAACCCTGGAGTATACATTTTTCACAAGCATCCCTGAATAAAGCAACTATTTAACTCCCTGAGCAGAAACCTATATTATGATGGCAAATGAAAACCAAGAGAATACAGTCATCTAAAATAAACTATGCCATTGTACCCCATAACACAATAAAATAACACATTACTAAAAGAAACTCAAATCAGCCTATTATTATAATAAAGTAAATGGGAAAAAAAGGTGTCCTTTAAAACAAGAAAAAAAAAAACCCCTGCATATTGCCAGTATTACAAGACCCCAGAATGCTGGTTTGATTTTGAGCTAGAGCAGTACTGAGTCACTTGACAATTGTGAGTCTGGAGTGCATTTAGCAAGTCTAATACACACACAAAATACAATATACACACATAAAATATATTTATATATCAAATAAACAGCAACATTCTTACCTTAACTTTGTTAACCAGTCCAGCAGCTGCAGACCTGTAAAAAACCCATGTATACATCTATCATTTGAGTATAGCACAATTAGTATGTGGATTGGATTTTCTTAATTGTCCTACATTTTCGTTGCATAACCCATCCAGGAGCAAATCAGAGCTCCAACTCCCATAATACCATGAGTCTAGAAAGTAATGTTTGCAGGCAGAGGTAGAGGCTGCAGCATATATAAAAACAAAAAAACTACATGGAGCTGGGGGTGCAATAACTACATGCGTAACAGGACCTTAATGCTATACTAAACAAAAGGGGCAATATGTACAACTCTCAGAATCCCTAGTTCATGCAAAAAAAAAAAAATATAGAGCATTACAGTTTTTAATTGTGGACAATCTGTTACTTAATGCTTTGAGAGAAAATATTATTATACAAATATCTGCTACTCAAGGTGTTACTCTCTTACTAACTTGTATAGGGTTCTTGGTTACATGTGATTTGAATGTCGATTATATTTGACATCAGAGGTCTCTAGTAGTTTCACATAAGGCCTGCATATTATGCTGCTGGCAGACACTTAATGCAAGGCCAAAAATCACCTGGATCCAAATTACAGACTCCACCCTGGGGTGTTGCTTTAAACTAGTCTGGAAAGGGTAAAATCCTGAACTGGATTAAAAAGGGATCCAATCACCTAAACGGCAGTATAAAAAGGACATTTCCGGGGCAAATGTTCTATAAGTGATGTGCTCAGTAGGAACATTGGTTTCTATAGTGACTGGACCAGTTTTAGAACCTTGCTCCACAATTGACCTTCATACATAATCTTCTTTATACTCAATTTATGGCAGTTGTAAGTGTCACAAGGGTGAAAAAAAAAAAAAAGGTTATCATATTTAAAAACAGCCATTGCACCAGATTTATAAATCCCAATGCTTATTGTGCACTTTTTAAGTGTTATTTCTGTGTGCACCACCTTTACAGCATTATTAGAAAAATCATAGCCTTTAATAAAAATTGATTTTGGAAGGTTGCTTTTCCTGTTGTGATATCACCTTGAAACAATGAATTTGCATACAGACATCACTAATTTTTTTTTATCCAATCACATAACTTTTACATGTTCCCCACTAGCATTTAGAACTCATATGCTCCAACTGATTCCACCTATTAATAATTAATTTGGTAGTCCTGTTTATGTTGCCACAGGGTGATGTCAGAAAGAGGAGTTGGCACTGACCACATTGCTGTTTTATTTGATATGCCTATTAAAAATGCACACTCCAGGGCTGTATTAAGAAGTGGATTCCATTGAAACAAACAAGTTCTCATGTTCTGCACTCCCTGTCCCCTGATTTCCCAGTCTTCCCTTTAAAGGGCATATGAGGTCACCCGGTGTCACATTAAGTACCAATATCAGCCAATCAGTGGTGCTGAGAGAGAATGTCTATTCCGCTGCATTACAATCATACGATCATTACCTATAAACTCATTTCGGAGCTGCACTCGCAGTCTCAGTTCTTCCGTCCCAAAAATGATGGCGTTGATGACACTCAGCAGAGTGACCATGTAAGGCACGTTGTCTGTGGTCGAGAGCTCGATCATTATAACACTGAAGCGATACTGTTGACTCTTCACAGACTGCAAGTGCAAAATTAAACATGTTCATTAAAAACATCCAGTAACCCACAAAAACCCAAATAATCTTCCAAAATCTGCAGATCTGGAGGGTTCTAGCAATGCAGGTGAAAAAAATGCCAAACTGTAATTCTATGGCATGTGCCACAAAGTATAATGCCAACCCCCAATCAGTTGTTAAAAAGTACAGTACTTTGTATATGTAAACTCCATATAATGGTATATATTTTTTGTCCAGGGCAGACATGTTGTTTGGAATCTTGAATCAGCTTTTCCTTCGTATCTCACATATGACCCAAGGTTCTAAACAACATGTCTGTTGCCTGATGTAGATCTATTATTTTGGATCTGGACTAGACTGATGGGTGGAACCAGTCTGAAATCCTAATAGAGAAGTCCACTCTGTAATAGTGCAAAAAAAAAAAAAACTAAAAAAATAATTAAAAACGGTGAGACCCTCTGGATTAGGTGCCATCCCATGACTGTCCATTCTCAGCCTAAGACTACTGATAAACAGTCTCAATGAAAAACTCCTCTTACATAGTGCAGAACAGTGTACCTTATAGTGCTCAAGAGCATCCAAGGCCAAAGCATGCCCTTCTGTGGAGTAGATACACAGTGCTGCTAATAATTCAAAGACTTGTTTTTTCACCATCACATTAGATGTGTCCAGTGCTGAAAAATAAAAAAATTAAAAAACATATTTAAAAAAACAAAACAAAATCCCATGTACAGGAGAAACAGGGGGATTCATCATAAAGCAGACATGGAGTCGTAGAAGGATTATTTAGATTATGTGTTGTGATGTCATCAATTAAAGCTATATGCACTTCCATTCCACACAGTAGACAGGTTGTTCAAACTTGAAAGGTGCATCAGTTGTTAGTCTATGTTGGCATCATTTTAAAGAAATTGGACCTGTAACCAGAGGATTAGGCAAATAGAGCATCATGAGAGTTGCCGATCAGAAGCTTACTTTCCCCATGACTACCCTGTGTAGCGCAATTGTTAGAAGATGTACTGTATTAAGAGAGAAATGGATTCCTCACCTTGAGAGAGTTTTCGAACGTAACCTTCATTTTCCACTATGTATTCAATTCCCTTTTGAGAATTCATTAATGTTCGGACACAGTTTATACAAGTGAGCTGAAGGAGGGCATCCGCGATCCTAGAGACCCCTCTACCCGAGAGCCTGTCCAATGCTTCCAGCAGAAGGTCTAGCCCACTAAGCTCCAAGAATTGCAACATCCAGTCGTCATCGCAGCTCTCCAACCTCTTCTTGAGGCCTGAATAGTTGACAACAGACGGTATTTGCAAGAGCCGAATGCACAACTCTGGGTCAGCATTCTCCAGGTTACCCTCAATCTGGTCTGGGCTCTGAGGGCTAAGTTTCTCCTTTAATGTTGCCCATTTTTTATGAGCGTCTTCTTTCTTTGCTGACATTTTTTGTTCGGTTTCCTATAAAGAGAGATTTTAATTTGTTGATTATTATTTTGTTTACTTGTGAAGGACATAAGAGCGGAGAGAGAGAGTGGAGGTGGGTAAAGATGCACAGATCTATGGGTGGTGCCAACTATAAGCCAAACCCACTCCCCCCTTGTGGCTCTCCTAGGAAACTTGCACACCTGTGCTCTGTGAGTAATGAGAAATGACGCCTAGCTTATCCATAATAAGTCATACTTTGAGTCTACAGCATCATCATCTTGGGCTCAAAGCATGATTATTTTTTGCAAGGACGAAAATATTCACTACCATGCAAAAAAAAAAAAAAAAAACATATTTTGGAAAGGGATTAAAGTGGCTCCATCATCATAAATGTTCATTATACCCTTATATTGTACTTTAATAACTGCTTGAATTGGACTCATGTATTAAGCAGTTATTTCTTATTATTAACATTAAATAAGGTTTCTATGTAAATGTGTACTTCCTGACAATTTTCTTTAGGCACAGTGGATATGTTGCATCAATTTCTCCTCTCCTTCAAAATAGAATGTTGGGAGCATCCAACACAAGGAACATTTTAGATAACAGGGCTGTCTGGAATGCAGAAATATATAATTTAATCAATATTTTAGAGGGGGGGGGGGGGGGGGGAGGAGCAACTTTCTATACAATAGCTCCTTTTCTCAGCTTGAGTATGGTTTGTACGTTTTCCCTGTTTGCATCTGAATCCGATCCCAGTTCTGAGCACAAACAATTGAACAGTAGGCAGTCTGTCCACAAACAATTGCTTTATTTATAGTTGCCATTTCTTGTAGAACAGATAGTAATTAGGCAGGCTATACCAGACACTTAATCACAAACAAAAAGGACTTAAAAGGGACAGTACCACCTATTTCTATATTGTTTTAATCATATGTGAAATGCCCTTATTTTTACTTTAAAACAAATTAAAGTTCTTCTGTAGTTTTGCATTAAAAATAATTTTGCAGGGGATGGAGTAGACAGCAGGCAGGCTGCCTCCCTCTGCAGCAATTTGGTACTCCCCTCTAAGAATGTGCTGTCATTAGCCATTAATGTGGCTTCCACCTCTCTCTGTTGGGAGATTGGAATGCAGAGGGGCGGGGTTTCAGACAGCTTTGCATACTGTGATGTCACACAAGAAAGAGGGCTTGGAGAGACTTTACATGATACAATACCTACTTTGAAATATGAGTGGACACTGTAGGTGGAAATACTCCTTTAACCAATTGTAAACAAGAGAAGTGCGCCGTTTAGTGTATTTATTTAACCCCTTCCGAACGCTAGGACGTTCTTTGCCATCCTAATTTTATAGGTCCAAAAAGATGCTAGGACGGCATAGAACATCCAGCGTTAAACAGTTCATCGCGGCTCCCCGCGATGAGCTGTGCTCGGATCCTGCTGCATGGACTTGCCGCGGGATCCCACCTGTCAGACGAGGTCACTTTGAGTGGCCTCAGTCTGATGGGGGAAATGTAGCCGATGGTCAAAGCTAGCACCGGTCACATTCCACTAAGTTGCGCTGTGCCCAAATTTCTGGGTTTGGGCACGCCACCGTGACGTCCCACGTGACGTCCGAAGGTCTCGCGATCTTTTGTCAGGGACCCACAGGTTCTATTAAGACCCTGATCAGGTCTCTGCCATTGTGTTCCTGGCTAATGATCACCTTGTGCCAGGATCAAATCATGACATTTTGGTGCGTGCGTCGTGTGGGACGCAAACACCATGGCGTCACGAAGGGGCTAAATAGGAAAGCAGCTAAAGTTAGATAAAGAAACCTAAGTGTTAACTGCTGGTACAGAGAGGTATAGACAAGATAAATGTAGAATATTCTCAATTCAAATATACTTAACTATTTTAGTGCATTATGCCCTGCAACTAACGGACATCGCCTGCTACAGACTGCAGAAGGTGGGGCTTTGGTAACACAAGGGTCTACTCAATACAAAGAGAGCTGCAAGGAAATGAGTGGGGAATTCCAAACTTTAGACCAAGGTAGCCGAGATGAAAAAAATCAAAAACACACATAGTAGACTGAAAGAACTTTATCCCAAGCACTTGAAACATAGTAACATAGTCAAATAGTAAGTTAGGTTGAAAAAAGACACAAGTCCATCAAGTTCAACCCTTCTACCTATCATTCCAGCTTTTGATCCAAAAGAAGGCAAAACCCCCCTAAGGAATCTATTTCGAATTTTGTCTCCTAGGGGGAAAAAAATTCCTTCTTGACACCAAGGGGCAATCAGATTTCTCCTTGGATCAAAAAGCTCTATTATTAATGCTTATTCTATTATTAATAGCCCTGTATGTTCTGCTTTTCTAAAAAAACATCCAGACCATTTTTAAATGCATCTATTGTGGAGCCTTTATCCTCCTCCCCACCTATATTACTGAATTTAGTGCCCCCCGTAATATTATTTTCATTGTAAAACTACAGGAGAACCGGTCATTTGTTTTAAAAAGCAGCAATACTGAGGTGCAAACCATGCAAATTGGCTAATTATCCAGTTTTAGACAACACTAGGATAACAGATTATACTAGGACACTGTGCCAACACTATGTACTGGGCATGAATATCGGTGACAGATGGCAGATGTGCACTGCTGGAACATTAAATGCACATTGGCATCAGAAAGCACTGGTTTTATAGTTCAAGATGGCTGGCACACATTTACTGCACAACCAAGTTTCAAACCATATTTAAAGTTCTCTCTACCAAGCTGCATGCGTCTACATATGCCAACTGGATGGGTGTACATTAAAGGGCAATAAACTGATTTTTCTTTAGGCTTTATATCATTTTTTTTTAAGGACGTTCTGCTTGGCTCCGCATCATTATGGTTGCCACCTGGTCGGCATTATACCGGCAGGCCGGTAAAAAATTGGCATTAGGCCAATGTTAAGTCTATGGAGACAGCACCAAGGCTGGTATTTTTTTGAAGAAAAGGTGGCAACCCTACGCATCATATTACATTTATGTGTATGTTATTGTCACTGCAGCCAGTTTCTTGGAACCTGTTTTCAGAGCCTGCAATCCAAGTACTGTACAAATAATGCGGGTTATGCATTAAGGTCAATTGCGGGGGACATTTCTAAAAGTGGTTCAGTCACCATGGAAAGCAATGGAACAGTCCTGCTGATTAAATCACTTTTAGACCTGTGTCCCAAAAATGACGTTTATAATGCCCTTATCAAAAAGGGACAGATGTACTAAATCTAGTTTGCATTTTTCTGCATAATTGAATGGCATAAGAGACTACAGTTACCCCGCCTTTCAGGAACCTGGTATTCCAATGGCAAATCAAAATGGCTGCCTTTTTAAACTTGCTTTCTAGATGCGAAAGCACAGGATGTAAGACAATACAGTGTATGAGTTACGTAGTTGCTACTACTGACTTTCAATAACTATTTTTAGTTTTAAGTCGTCTATAGTATGGTTAACAAACGTATTATTTAATTTGCCCAAACTCACAAAACGAAGTATATCGGAGTTATTGGTAATATTTCCTGATAAAGTGTTTTTTTTTTTAGTTTTAAATTTAAAAATACTATTTTATTCCCCCCCCCCCCCATGTTATTCACATGCCCTGTCATCATCAGCGGTTTTAATTTTTAGTACATTCAGCAAGAGGAAGGAAATACTGATTAGCTTCTGAGCGGCAAGCACCAGTCACAAGATTAAGCCATTTTGGGTTTTTTTAGAGCACAGCTGGATGGAGCAGGACAAAAGACAAGGAATGAACATCCTTTGATGTCTGACAAGTGTATTCTGCAGTGTTTTGAAAAGAAAAAAAAAAAAAAAAAAGTATTTTCTACAAAAAACAAACAAACCAGTTGTTTTTGTATTAGGGAGAGTGGACGCAACCCTGGGCTGGGAGAAAGAGGTTTACTTCAGGTGGACAAATATTTTCCAGATTTTAGGAGCCAAACAAACCAATTCAGGAACCAGACTAGTCAACACGTCAGTAGGCATTGGTGCATCCATATTGTTTGACCCCTATACTAGATTGGCCACACCCATCTTTTGGAATCTGGGCTGCTTCCTCTTACCCCTTGCCTCACTGTAGGAAATGACTCAACTTATTTTGAAGGAGTCAGATGATTGTCCTATGTATGGAGAGAATTGGCTACTCTTAAATTGACTGTTCGTTACCTTAAAAAAATTGGTCCAATGTACACACTAGGAGATGCAAAAATATATTTCAAATGCACTTTTGAACATTTTAAATATACACTGGTCATATTAACCATGCAGCATTTTTCCCATAATAAAATGAAACTCGTCTAGAAATGTAAAAAAAAAAAAAAAAAAAAAAAGGCAACTATAAAGATCAACAATCTATTGAAATGTAGTAAAATGTACAGAAAGTGGATTTTTATTTTTATGTGATAGAAGGGAATCAAATAGCCTTGCAGCTTTGCCATCTGAATTTAGGCTTGGCATGTAGAATCATTTCCTGTTGCTACTGGGCTGTACTCCAAGACTCAATTATTTAGGACAAATTCTTCTCTAGACTGAATTTCTTGCCACTTTTTTTTTTTAATCCTATAAGAGGATCAGCAGCACTAGTTTTAACCCCTAATCACAAAAATCCTCACAATTACTACAGCAGTATAAAAAAATTAAAAAAAGGGGGGCATTAAATACTAATCTTATGCCTGCATGTCATAACAATTGTATTTGTATGATTTATTAATGATTATATATATATATATATTTTAAAATATTATCCATTTTTGATCCAATACTTTTACTTGTGTTCATTGTTCCCATCTAGAAGGTACTGTTAGGTAAGCACTGCCCAGAAAAATAAAATTAATTAGATACACTTATAACATTGTACACATATTACAGGGAAAGTGTTTAATCCAAGAAACGTTGTCAAATTTAGAAATAGAAAAGAAAAAAGAGAGAAAAAAAAACACTTTCAATCTTTGCCTAAAGCTATTCAAAAGGTGAGAGTTGGTACTGTGTTGTCATAGAAACACAAAATATCTTTATTGGCCAACTGAGTAAGTTTAGAGTGCAAGCTGTCAAAACGTCATCATGGCTGATGAAGAGCACTGAAAGCTTGCATTCTAAACCTACTTAGTTAGCCAATAAATGTATCAACTTGACTCTACTTGTCTAAAGATTGAAAGGTCAACATTTAAGATGTATTTATTTTTTTAACGTGTGTTTATCAACCCCCAAGATGGAAAAAATATATACAGATCTCAATGTATCTTTCCTAGTAAACCTTTATTTTATCACCTTCTGTTTTAACGTATACTAACCAAGAATTACAAATTTATCTGTAGTCCTATTTCATACTTGGTATTTTTGAACAGGGTACATAGAAAATTATGCTTATAGGAGAATGACCTAAATTAAGAATAAAAATGCACTTTTTGTATGTGGAGGAAGCCATAGATGGGTATATGGACACACACACACACACCTTCTAATAACCAGTAGTTAAAATAAACTTAAAAAAAAGGTACACTTATACCAAAATAGTACTTAAAATGGGAATAGAAAGCATATAGAATATTTATATATTGTGTCTGCAGAATAATGCAAGAAAGGGATTTAGCTACTTTAACGCACATTTTAGAAGTTGATTTTCAGAAAGATATTTGAATGGTTATGTGAGATCTATGAAAATATTTATTGTTATGCACGCTGCAGAAAGAACATGCAAAGTGCAGCCCGGCAGGGGATGGATATACACACAGACACAATCCAATTAACTAATCATGGTATGTCCTATGAGATTTCCACCCTGATTAATTAATTGGATTGTGTTTGTGCGTATATTCATCATACATACTGCCGGGCTGCACTTTGCATGCTCTTTCTGCAGCATGTGAAACAAATATGTGTCCCTGGAAACAAGGCCGATGTTGGCAACTGTGCGCAGAGGTCCTATCATGAGATCCATATTTTAATAGAACAACTACATATTTGAAACTAAGAATGTTTTTAGCATAACACTGTTTTTCAACAGAAATGATGCAATTGTATATTGCACAATCGGAATTTCCCACAAGTAAATTAGACACTACATACAGTGGCACAATTTTAGGGGTTGGCTTACAACTATACAGCCTATTCAAGCCCCACCAACTTTAAACCTCATTCCCTGATCCCCCCCCCCCCCACGCTTTTTAAAAGTCATGTCAGATGCCTTTAGTATCTCTAAAAGGGACTGTATCACCTAAACACTGTTTTTACTGTGCATGTAGAGAATTAAAAAAAAAATATTGAAAATGCTCTATACACTGTCTTAGGAAAACTGCAAACAAATGCCCAAATTAGGATAACATGTGTTTTAAATGTGTCTGTGGAGTCTCCTTTTGATGACATCACATGTGTAAAATTTGTCATTTGCATATCAAGCACCAGGTGATGTCATCAACAGGAGACTCCACAGACACATGTAAAAACACATTTTTCTTGGAATTTAGACAATTGCTTTCAGTTTTACTAACACAATATATGTAAAATGTTTAATATTTGTTTATTCTCTATATGCACAGTAAAAACAATGTTTAGGTGATACTGTCCCTTTAAGAGAGACAGTAAAGACACTTACATTCTAAGCAATGCTTAGGAGATACAGTCGCCTTAAGTACCATGGATGTAAGCATGACCTTGTAAATCAAATACACGCCATAGATATAAAATGCATTGTTTCATCCAGCTGGGATAAACAAATCTGTTCTCTTTTCCCTTCCCATGTCCAGAAAAATACTGACATCCAAAAGCAAGAATTGGCCAGAAAGAAAAGAACAATAATACTGTGCTTTCCACAGCCCTCTCCAAAAACATCACATGGGAAGGCCTGGAATTTAACCCTTTGAATCCTAACTTGGACACTGCCATGGAACTCATGTGGCCACAGGCACTCCATAATAACCTAAAAAATAATCGGACAAACACTCAGTATTAAAAAGATAAGGTCATAAATGGGAGACAACACTAAGATTTTAAAGCACATTTTCCTTCCATTTGCTAGTCATTATGTATATATGTATATATATATATATATATATATATATATATATATATATATATATACACACACACACACACACACACACACACACACACACACACACACACACACACACACACACACACATTCTATAGGGTTGGGTGTAAAAATGATGTGTGATCCTCTTAAAAAAAAAAAAAGGTATATATGACTTAACCTATTTTAAAACAGTCACCCAAGTAGTATTTACAGTATTGAGTATACATGTTATATATATATATATATATATATATATATATATATATATATATATATATAAAACATGTATACTCAATACTGTAAATACTACTTGGGTGACTGTTTTAAAATAGGTTAAGTCATATATACCTTTTTTTTTTTAAGAGGATCACACATCATTTTTACACCCAACCCTATAGTATGTACAATGCATGTGTGTGCAGAAGGAATCAATCAAATAAGGAATTCCATTGAATCCTTAATTCATTGATTAGTTGGTTGGTTGGTTTCCCCCTGAAAACCTATGGATCATGTAAATGTTATACAATATCTGTTAATTCTAATATAAAAATATGCTTTTTTTTTTTGTGGACAAACACCAGGATGAGTAATGGATTATGGAAAATACAAGGGATTTATGTCCAGCTCTTATTGCAGCAGTGATACGAAGCAGACTATTCCATGGCAATACTTTATTTACATACTGAAAATTTGTTTTCAAAATCTAAGATTGTTATTCTGTAAATGTTAAATTGAGCAAAAAAAAAAAAAAAGGGGGGTGGGGGGGGTTAAATTGAGGCTGTGATTTGAAATCTAAATCTACCTCTAGCTCTGCCTGGCACCAAACAGAACTTTAGATACCACAAAATAAAAATCTCAGAACAGTTTCTGCTCAAGGATTTCGAAAAACCTATTCTATTGTTTAACACCGTTTTATTTTTTTTGTTTCTTTAATTACAAATCTGCTATACGAAATTCATTACTATCCCAATTCAGCCAGATTTTATGGATATTACTGCTTAGGAATATGCGAGTTAAAAAGGAGTGATCTATACGTTGGGTTAACACAATTGCAAGCACAGGCATAAAATAAGAGAATATAGGATTTAAATGTGTCTGTGGAGTCTCATGTTTATGACATGTACTTTGCATATCAGGCCACAGGTGATGTCATAAGCAGGAGACAATATAAAAACTCATTTTTCTCCTAATTTAGGCATTTGCTTGCAGTTTTGAAACGTATAGAAGATTTTCAGTATTTTTTTGGTTCTCTATAGTCACAGTAAAATCAATTTTTAGGTGATACTGACCCTTTAAGTGTCCCAGTGTATGGATTTGTATCATTCAAACAGGTCCAGCTAGGTAAAGTAGCATGGAAGCATAACATATCATGGACACTTGGGGTCCTATATTTACATTATTTTTTCTATAGTGGTTTATAGGGATTCTGCAGACTTTATATCTTTCAGCAGCTTCCAGGTGAAAGGATTAATACCAGCCCCATTGTTAAATAAATTCTCACTATTCAATTAGTTCTGAGTGAATAAATCAATCAAGATAAAAAGGTTTACACTAGTAAATGGTGATTTATCCAGATATGATCCCCTGGTAGGGTTGCCACCTTTTCTTCAGAAAAATACCGGCCTTGCTACTGTCTCCATAGACTTAACATTGGCCTGATGCCAATTTTTTTTACCGGCCTGCCTGTAAAATACCGGCCAGGTGGCAACCCTATCCCCTGGGCAGTATATATATAAAAAAAAAATTACAATATATATATACACACACACACACACATTTGATTTCTAAAGGAAACTCATAGATTAAATCTTCACACAATATACTGTTGATTTTTAATATAAATCAACTTCCTTTGCAAAGGCTGTTTAATTAATTAAATATCCATTGCAGATAAAAATGTCTACCTGGAAATTGGAACTGATACAATCTGAATTGTTTATTCAATTTCTTACTAAAAGTGTCATTTACTGGTTAAATACCATTAGTGGAATATCTAATATCTCTTGCTCCTATTACAATGCATGTCATTCACAGCTCTATCATTCTTTATTCTGCAGATTAAAAATGTCTTAAACTATAAAAAAAAGTTTTTCCATGATCTGATTTAGCTCCTGGAGCTCAGCGAGACACAACCTTGAAATGCTGGAAGCCATGATCATGACTTGTATATATAAAAACCCAGTACAAAGAGATATTGCTCACAAGCTTTGCACCTAGGTACCATCTATAAATGCATATTTAGCACCAAAAATAGATCAGCCCTTTCCAAATGGCAGTGGGAAAGGAGAACAGAAAATAAACCGAGAAAGCAAAATAGCATGCTGCAAAAAAAATGGCGTCTATCATACCACACCCCCACTGTGATGGTCTTCCAATGGCCAATATGCAAATGATTTGTGTGTGTGAGACAGGTGCATGAGATTAATAAATAGTACAGGGCAGGTGCATAGTGACTTGAGCCATTCTGATAGAGCAGATGACAATGGGGGTAGTTTAGAGTCATTACTGAGGCAGGGTTCTCAAAGGGGAGGGAGTTACCATGGGAACCAGCACAATGTTCCTGCTGTTTTCACCATCTTTGGAACCCTGCCTCAGGATTGAGTTTTATAAATAAACCCTTATATCTAAAGTGTGAATCTAAAAGTGGTGCAGTCACCATGAAGACCAACAGAATGCTCCTGATGATATCTCCATTTTTTTTTTTTTACATCTATTCCCATAGTTGCCAACATCGGACATGTTTCCAGGGACACATATTTGTTCCACGTGCTGCAGAAAGACCATGCAAAGTGCAGCCCACCAGTATGTAGGGTGGATCTACGCACAGACAAAATCCAATTAATTAAACAGGGTGGAGAACAGGACCTACCCTGATTAATTCAATGGATTGTGTATGTGCATATATCCACCCTACATACTGCTGGGCTGCACTTTGCATGCTCTTTCTGCAGCATGTGGAACAAATATGTGTCCCTGGAAACATGGCCGATGTTGGCAACTATGTAATACCCCAAAACTCAGTTTTATCAAAACCTTTTTTTTTTTTTTTTGCATAATCCTTACAATGCCAGGGAAAGTGTGTCAGAGTGATCCATAGCCTATACAAACGTTAGCACAACATAACTGATTATTTCATTCATTCTGCATGTTTATAATGGAGAGGCAAAAGGTGATCACGGTTGACCTTTGCCCACCCAGAATCCCTTGCAGTGGTGGTAGTATAGCGGATGTTTGATTAGCAGGCCTTCTGGCTTGTTCGATGTGTGAGATTTGTCTTTGATAATGCCTCTGTCATCCATTGAGCACATATATCATACTGTCTGCAGGGCATCACATAAAAGTTGTGTGTGAAGTTAAAAAAAAAAAAAAAAAAAAAAAGGACAACCTGCATGTTGTGAGACTGAGCTGCTGCCAGTGACTTTACTTATAAAAGAGAGGGCTGCAGGCAATTGAGATGGGTATTTCAAGCAAGGCCAAAGTAGTCAAGTTGGAAAATTTCTCCCATTCAGCTATACTTCCTGCTCTGCTATTTTGGCCTTAATTGTACAATTCTCCTCTCAACTCACAAATTGAGCCCTAAAGGGTCTACTCAATAAATAAAGAATTACAGGAAATTTAAAACTATAGGCCAAAGGAGCAGAGTTCCTCTCCAATGCTGCTAAATGGAAGACTGTTTCCTACTTAGCTCCATTGGCTAGTTTTCCTTTTAATCGAGTAGACCCTTATCACACTGCTTGCAATGCATTTTATGAATGATTTACCCAAGCCTGGTATAAAGGCACTAAACATCCTCAGGAAGATAAAATGATTGTTCCCTTGAGACAAAGAGATCCTTATAGGATTTGAAAGGAAGCAGTGCAGACAGCAGGCTCCTTCATCTTACTGCAGTGAATTTGTATGCATTGGTGACACAAACATTAAATAACTGACTTCTCCTATTCAAGCACAAATTATTAGTGCAAATTCACTTATAAAGCAATATATATTTCAGACAATTGTGTTTTTCTTATGTTATAATTTACTTTTTTTTTTTTTTTTTTTTTTACATTACATTCAAGTCTTATCTGACTACTTTTTATAAACAATCATTTAATCAGTAGCATCTCTTTTAGAATACATTGGGGGCTCCCTGGCTGAGATCACACCTCTCTGCATTCAAAGAACTTGCAGAAAGATCATGCAAAGTGCATCCCGGCAGTATGCAGGATGGCTATACGCAGACAGAATCCAATAAACTAATCAGTGTGGAGATCTCATGGGATCTACCATGATTAATTAATTGGATTGTGTCTGTGTGTATATGCATCCTACAGATTGCCGGGCTGCACTTTGCATGCTCTTTCTGCAGCATGTGGAATACATATGTGGAGATATGGCCAATGTTGGCAACTATCTGCAAGGGAAGATGAACACATAGTTGCCAACATTGGCCATGTTTCCAGGGACACATATTTGTTCCACATGCTGCAGAAAGACCATGCAGAGTGCAGCCTGGCGGTATATAGGATGGATATACGCACAGACACAATCCAATTAATTAATCAGGGTGGAGATCTCAAAGGACTTCCCATGATTAATTAATTGGATTGTGTCTGTGTGTATATCCATCCTACATACTGCTGAGCTGCACTTTACATGCAGAACACATATGTGTCCCTGGAAACATGTCCGAAATTGGCAACTATGTGAACATTGCTGGTACAAACCTGGTGAGCATGCTTAGTGGTAGTCACTCACCATGTTTGTTCAACCAGTGAGACAAAATCATTCCTCTCAACTCACTTTTTAGTGAGAGACTGATTCCACAGTAATGGCTAGTAATGTCTTATGGTGCAGTGTTTCTCAAATCTGTCCTCAAGGGCCTCCCAATGCTCCTGATGTGTTTAAATAAGAATAACACCTTGTTGGTAGTATCCCTTTAATGGTATCATTGATTGAGTGGACAATCAGTGCTCTGTCTACAGTAAACCACGCAGTCTTGCTATTTCTCAACCTCACATATTTCTGCAGTGTAGCACTTGGTTCTTCTGAATTACTGTGTGTGTTGGGTGTGTCTTCCGTTAGCAGAGTGGATAAGATTAGATTACCATGAAGGTGTGCAATGTAGGATGTTTGCAGATGCTTGTTACTCTTTGAGCCTGTTATATTCCAGACATCTGGTTGACAATCAAAATGTTCTGCAGTCTTTTTTTTTCTTCTTCATTGTGCTAATAAGAAATATACTATTACGAGGGACATTGAACACCAGGTATTAGGAAAAATAAAAGGCAAACCAGGGGCAAAAAATATAATTGCCATGCTTCCAACTAGCATGCTAGACAGTGTACAAAAATCAAAGTGCAGCCCAGCAGTATCTAGGATGGATATACACACAGACACAATCCAATTAATTAATCATGGTAGGTCCTATGAGATCTCCACCCTGATTAATTAATTGGATTGTGTCTGTGTTTATATCCATCCTACATACTGCAGGGCTGCACTTTGCATGCTCTTTCTGCAGCATGTGGAACAAATATGTGTCCTTGGAAACATGGCCAATGTTGGCAACTATGCCATGCTTTTAGCAGGAATTGATACAACGGACAATTTGCCAGCACAGGAAGTTTGCACACAATAAGGAGCAATTGTGGTTCTAAAAGTGAAACATCCACCAGGGACATTCTATTGGTCTCCATGGTGATTGCTCCACTCTTACAATGTAGCACCAGTTTCACCTATAGTGTCTGAAAATCTTTTAGATGTGTGAGGAAACCTGTGAAATAAAGAAACAGATCTGTCTCTTAAAACAGCAAATAAAGTGTAATATTGTTTTTTTTTTTAAATAAATATTTATTATGGTTTATTTTTTGTATGGATCAGATTGCTTCCAGTTGATACAGTTGAACACTAAGTAGTCAATCCATTTCAGTGGATCGGCTAATCTTAAGGATAAATATGAGTTACAGTCTTAATCACCAGTGGAAAGAACATGTAAAGCATTCCACGTCTTGAAAAGTACATTAAATTATATCTTGCATCTGCTGCTCCCCTTAATTAGATTTTTTTTTCACCGTCTGCCAATACTGCATGCCAGACAACTTGTCAACAATGTTAAATAAATACTGAGTGAGTCACCAGTGTTTCCCTTTGCATTGAAACACCCAATATTGTGGTTGAATCCTATATAGGGCCTGGCACTGGAAAACAAAATGGCATTAATCCCATTGTAAAAAAAAAGTAATGGCTAACTTTGGCACTTCAGCTATTGGGGAACTATAATTCCTATAATGCTCAATCAACCTTAAAAATGCTGCTGTATATGAAAAAAAAAAGACTAACAGTTCTTTGATATAACAGACCAGTGATGGCTAACCTTGGCACTGCAGTTGTTTGGGAACAATATATCATGTACTTAACATCACAACTTCATATGTTGGGGAACTATATATCTGTGATGCTCAGTGATCATTAAAAATGTTGCTCTATTTGAAAACAAACAAAGAAACAAACAAACAGTTCATAAATGTAATAGACCAGTGATGACTAACCAAGGCACTGAAGCTGTTTGAGAACTACATATCAAGCACTTTATCACAATTTCATATGCTGGGGAACTATATCCTGTGATGGTCAGTCAACCTTAAAACTGCTGCTGCATTAAAATAAATAAATATATGTATAATAGACCAGTGATGGCTAACCTTGGCACTACAGCTGTTTGAGAACTTAAAAAAAAAAAAAAAAAAAATGATAGTAATTTACAGTTCTCCTGTAGTTTTATAATGGAAAATTATTTCACAGGACCTTCAAAATCCAGTAACATCCAATAAGCATGGTTTGGAAAGATAGACAGGACTACTGCTATAGCCAACGTAATACATCTATTACTTTAGATTAGAGTACAGATTTTTGGAGATAGGAAGTGTTGCTAATGCAACTGATGAGACAGGTCTATGTCTTCAGTTTCCTTCTCTTCGTTACATGATGCAGTAAACATATTATTTGGACAATTTGGGTGGAACTGCTCCATGTCCATATTGCTAAGTGACCACATACTGATCAGCGCAGCAGATTTAGGAAACAGACCATCTGGATGATATTGTCAGAGCAGATTGTTGTATATTAAAGTATAGGTTGAAGAAAGAAAAAAAAGAAAACAGTTGTGATCAGAGACTTAAACTTCAAATATGCTCATTCTGGAATGGCTTGACAGAAAGAGAAGAGATGCCAGAAAAACAGTCAATACTGGAACTGAAAAAGGATGCAAGCTGGTGTACAATGCTAGTGCCATCTGTCCCATTAACATTCTACAGATGCCCCAAAGAGTTGCCTTGACAACTGTCTCTTTAAATACTGAAGTAAACTTTTAATAGTTGAGATATTACTGGAGCCCACGTCTGCTTAGTGCTTCATTTCCCCTGTATTAAGTGGGTATAGAGGCCATACAGTGATCATTGTTAACCTTGATTGCACAGGCCTACCCAGAATCCCTTGCCGTGGCGGTAGCGTTGGAGGCTTCTGTAGGAAAAAGCAAGTCTTCTGGCTTGTCTGGTGTGTGTAGATGTTTAATAATGCCTCTGCTACCTCCTTGTTCCCTATTAAACTGCGTTTTTTTGACGAAGGGGTATGTGCAGCACCTATACTGTCTATGTTTGCCTGTTACTCACTGGCATAGCCATGAAGTGACCACCTTCCAGTCAGCCCTCTACTGCCCTAGGCTCTAGAGAGCAGCAGTCATCCTTTACAGATAATCTCTTGCCAGCTCTCCCTCACAAGATGTGGCTTTCATCAGTCACAAACAGCATGAGCTCAGACTGTGAGCGAGAGACACACACCGAATGCTGCACCACTGCATGGAAGAATATGGCACTCGGTAAAGATGTCTGGGCACATATATGGCACTGTGGAAAGTGGGGAACACACATGACATTGGGGAATTTGGGGGCATATATGGCACTGGTAAGTGGAACACGTATGTTACTGTGGAAAGTAGGAAACACATATGGCACTGTGGAATTTGGCCGCATATATGGCACTGGAAAGTAGAACACATATGGCACAGTGGAAAATTGGAGCACATACTGCACTGTGGAAATGGGGGCATATGTAACAATGTGAGTTTATTTAATTAATCTGGTTGTCATTTTTCCCATTTCCAGAAACCATAAGTATGGCAGATGGCTTGAAATGAAGGAATTCTGTGATCAATGATCTGCATGGATTGTAATCTGAAAAGCATATTATTTCAATACAACTTAATCCCCACCATTCAGCTACGAATAAGCTCTCTAACTTCCCTTGGGAAGTGACTAGGAAAATTCACTTTTTTATTCCAATCCTATTTATAATAATCTTAAACTGTATACTTTAGCTTTTGTAATAATGGGAGTTTGTATGAAATACAATATGTTTTGTGCATCACAAATTCATTGTACAGAACACTTAAAATAAACTGCAACATAAGCTGTGATGGATTTTGGACTTTACTTACAGGGAAATATTGACAAAGAAACATACTTACTCTGCTGTGTCACAGCTTACTATACTAAACAATGCCCTTTCTGCTGCATATATATCTGATCACCTTACTGTTCACATATCATGTGGCTTTGTACATGCTTTATGTTAAAGTGACTGTATCACCACAATATTGCCTATATTGTGAATACAGAGAATAAAAAATGATTGAAAAATCTGTTTTAAATATGTCTGCAGAGTCTCCTGCTTATGACATCACCTGTAGCTTGATATGCAAATGAACTGCTTTTCAGTGGGAAATGGGTAATTTGCATATCTAGCCACAGGTGATGTCATAAACATGAGACTCCAAAGACACATTTAAAACACATTTTTCTCCTAATTTAGGCAAATTTGCATGTACTTTTGCCAACACAATGTATAAATCATTTTATATTCTCTACATGCACAGTAAAAACAGTGTTTTTGTGATCAGCAGCCAGGAACATGCAAGCAGGGTCTCTATAGACCCTGTCGGTCCCTGCCGACATTCCGCGACGTGAGGCCTACCCAAACTTCCGATTGGGGAAATGTAGCGGATGCTCGGTTTGAGTGTACACTACATTTTCTATGTCAGACTGAGGCCACTCAAAGTGGCCTCATCTGACACTAGTGAACCCGTGGTATCACCCGGGTGGAACACTGGTGAACACAGCGGGATCCTCAGCACAGCTCATCGCGGGGAGCCACGATGAGCTGTTCCAGTCAATATAGTTTATGCCTCACTTTGAGCGTCGGCTACATTTTCTGTGTCAGAGTGAGGCTGCTCAAAGTGACCTCATGTGACAGTGGAGACCCCCCCTACAAGTCCCTTCAGCGGGATCCACACACAGCTCATCGAGGCTTGCACAGCAAACAAACATGTACATGTTCCCGACAGGAAGAGCGCATACATATGGAATGAGGAGATTAGACACGCTGAGTGACCACACTACGACATTTGAATTCCTTTATGGATGTGTTCCTTGCATTGTTTAAACTGTGAATGTAGCGAATAAAAAAAATGATCTATACATTGCAAACAAATTTATAACAATAACAACACTTTGTTTTAAATGTGTCAGTGGTGACATCACCTTTCAGCCACAATTGTTTCGTTATATATTTGATTAAATACAGTCACATAAGAAAACAAAAGACATATCTGAATTCAATAACACAAAGTAAAAAAAAAAAAAAACTTTTGATTTTTGGGTGGGAGTGTCCCTTTAAAGTAAAAAAAAAGTGCTTTTGCCATAAATTAAAAACATGTAGGATCAAGGTAATTGTAATTATACAATACCACAGTCTTTTCAGTGACTCAAGGATGATGCCGAGTTGATGAGTAACCCCCGCATTATTACACAGGAAGTCTGTCTTTTTATCTGTTGGATCAGGCGTCCGTGAGTTTTAACTCTGTATTAAAGATACAGGGGGGCTGATGTATTAAGGTGTGTCCATCGGAAATGTAGTGCAACTGATCCATCATTCTAGTCTACCCCTCTATATAAAAGGATTTATGTCATTTATGTGTCGCGCAAAACTAAAAAACTGATTGCAACACATAAATTAGAATTCTAATTCTGTTGCAGACTATGTCTAATTTTTTTTTTTTTTTACAACTTTGTGCCTATTTTAGATCACTTTATTGGACTACAAATTTTTAGCGTTAACTGCACCGAACAAAGACTCACATAATGAGACTAAAAAGTTACATGTTTACAATAAAAAGGTCACACACTGAGACACAATAAAAAGGCCTGTCCCAAAGAGAAAAATTGAAAACCGAGGGGTTCTTATCTGCCGACACATTCTATGTTTTTATTTTAAACTCTGCTATGAATGCCTCTAGTGACATCTTGTTATGACATCACCTTGTGACTCGGTATGCAAATTCCACCTTTCTCATTTGCATATTGAGCCACAGCTGATGTCATAAACAGTAGGCATCCCATCCCACCACAGTGGGGTCTAAACTTTATTGAACACAATATACAGATCATTATCTATATTCAACATTAACAGTTTAAACAATATTTAGGCGACAGGACCCTCCTAGGACCATTGTGGAGGAAGAAACACACAGCTATGTACGCAAGCCCAGAGAGGCCGTGTATTTGTAATATTTTTTCTGACTTGTTTTCTTACGAAAACAACTTGTTATCTCCAGAAAACAACTAATCTCGAGAAAACACATCAGAAAAATATTCAATATATAGGGCTTCTATGGGTGTCGGTAGTTTATTGGTTTATTTTTTGAGTGGCTGCAGGAATTAAATCTATAGGTTTGATAGGGTTGAATGATGAATGTATTTATAAATGACTTATTATAATTAAGAAATAATGTAGAAGGGAAACGAACTGTAGTTACCTCCATTAAAAAAAAAAAGAGCTATCTAATGAAAATCCAGGTTTTTTAATTTTATAATTAAAATGTTATGCGTGCATACTCACTTATTTGGCATAATATTCTCCATTTACAGTGTTTTAAAAATGACCCCACCTTCTTCCAATCCCCAGTGTCACTACATTGCCTAGCTGCTTATAATTAGTATTATTATAGGCTAATTGGCCATCAAGCCTCTATGTATTTCTATAGCTTGCTTTGTAGATGTATTTTTCTCACCATAGGAAATTCAATGTCATAGGGAAAAAAAAAAAACACTCCTTCACTCTGGGTACTCCCAGCATTCTCCAAGTTAAAAAGTCACATCCAAGTAGAGAATACAATAACATTTGGAAAAAAAAAAAATCAATGTTTATTTCCAATACAAAAATGAAAGCAATAAATACAACACGAGATGGGTTGGCACAGCAACATGTAAACTCTCCAATTCAGTCACATTGGAGAATTTTTCCAGCTCAGCTACATTGGCCTAAAGTTAGGGTTACCACCCGTCTGGTATTTTACCGGCAGGCTGGTAAAAAAGTGGCTCGTTGCCAATGTTAAGTCTATGGAGATACCCGCAAGGCCGGTATTTTTTGGTAGAAAAGGTGGCATCCCTACCTAAAGTTAAAGTTCCCATCTTGCAATTCTCTCTTTATTGAATAGCTTTAGGCATTGTTTACTCCTGTTTCAGTCAATACTAGAGTTCTAGGGAGCGTAAAAACATGAATTTTTATTTATTTTCATTTTTTCACATTTGTTTATTACCTCAACTTTGGCTCTGAGCGACAATTTCCACCTAAGGGTAACTTTTTAAAAATAGTTTTTATTAAAGAATGTGGAGACACACAAATAAGGGTGTATAATACTGTTTGCTTTTAAATACTCAAAGTAAGGAAGTAACGTTGATTATATTTCATATTCACCCTTTAAACATAGTTAGTCTGTAATTTTATACCAAATAACACTGATTCACAGCATGAACAAGTCAGTTGCTATGTCTGCTTTTATTCCCATTCATTCAGTTCTGTAATGTGTGGTTTGGGCAGCTTGAAAGATGACAAATCTTGGAAAAAGTTACATTGCCTTTCCTAAACCATCCTATTAGACTGTTACAACCACTATTCACTTTTAAGGTAGAATATTTTTTTTTAAGACACTGTTTTTTTTTTTATTGTTATAGAGACAGAAAGATAATAACATTTTAACATGTCGTTTAACAAATAACACATAATATAAAATATAATAGTAGGAAACTAAGGTTGGATAGGCCCAAGAAATCAATGCTAGCAATAAATGTTGTAATGTGTATAAGTTAATGGGATGCCAATCCCTAAAAATCCTGTATCTCATGAACCAAAACAAGCAATCCATTAATTAAAGGGTTTTCAAATTGTGGCCTTCCCGCTGTTGAAAGACTACATCTCCCATACTTCCCTACCAGCCTTTTAAGCAAAAAAGCATCATGGGAGATGTAGGTACCACCAAACCACCAAAACCACCAAAACAAACAACAAGGATTCCTCTTGATAATGGCTTGTATTACCAAAAGAGTACCCGTGTCTCCCACATGCTGCAGAAAGAACATGCAGAGTGCGGAACACATTTGTGTTTATGGCCGATGTTGGCATTACGGGCTGTAAAGTTTTGGCAATTAGCTTTTTTGTTACACTTTGGATATATTTGTATTTTTTGTTGTTTGTAAATTGCCATGGGAGCGAGTTATGCATTTTAATAAGGCTAATAAATAATATTTAGTTAACAACTACTTTGTACTGCTCCCTGTATATTAACAGCAAATGAAACTAACCAGAGCTATCTTTTTTTCCCAACTCAATTAATGCATTAAGTACAGACATGTTTAACAAATATTTCCTACTACCATGGCAACAGAAACTTTCTACCTATCAGCATTCCCTTGTTATGTCACAAAGAAACACAGACACAGCGTTCCTGAAGAGTAATACGAACCAATCGACCCATCAGGTCTTCATAGAGGCCTTTTGCACATCCTAGGCAATAATGAATTCTGTTAGCCCTACTGCATTCACTGGAAGCTTATTCCAGGTATCTACTACTCTTGCAGTAAAATAATATTGTATTGTACTTTTACTCAGGCTTCAGTCCCTATACACAACTACATATTAGAATATATATGGACCAGAGAAAATATGAATAGGGCAAAATTTAACCTGATTTAAGAACCACTTTTTTTTCCACTTGTACTTCTGTTTAGAAGCAAAAATAAAAATGTTCCTGTCCCTAATATGAGTATAAAATATCCTTTTAAAGGTACATTACATTTAATGCTGGGACTAGAAACCTCCATGCTAGGTCCTTTCTATGGATTATATCTAAAAATGAAGGTCTATCTCTGTATTATACGAAAGACACCCATCAGACCCCATAAGATGCTAATAGATTTTGCAGAGTGTGTCTTCTGTCATTTTACCACACATTAGAATACTTGAACATCTGCTCACCCCATATAATCAGTAGTCTATCTTTCACAAGGCAAACAAGGCACTCGCCTAGGGCGGCACTTTGCCAGTGGGCGGCACTTGCCAGAGGGTGTTAAAGCACACTTCTGGTGCTTCAAACATTTTAATACCCTCCCCCACCACTCAGCAAGCTTTAGCTCCTTCCAATTAATCAGGGTGATGGGGGCATGTAATGGACGTGGTGGGGGTATATAATGAGGGTGATGGTGGCATGTAATGGGGGTGATGGGGCATGTTATAGGTGTGCAACGTGGGTGATGGGGCATGTTGTAGGTGAGCAACGTGGGAGCCCAAATTTTGTCTGCCTAGAGCAGCACAAAACCAAGATAAACCACTGCATATGATGCCACTGATATCCCACAATGCAGTTTGGTGGCTGGCGGATGTGCATCTTTTCTGGCGGCCATATTTGTAGAATGTTTTCCTTTATGGCTTCAGATTAGAATTTTTTGTTGACCAATTTTATGTTGGCTAGCACAATGCATAGATTTTGTTTGTTCTAAAGTACTACGTACTTATACATGACACACACATTAATAATAATGCCTTTAATGCTACGTTTAGCTGTAAAACATTAATATTCGACGCAGTAAATGGAGAAGGATCATAAAACAAATCCTACACAGTTTGATATAAAAAGAGAACACGCATGGAATTATTTTATTTGTTTCACCATGGAGACAACTGTGTAGTCATAACAGATAGAAATGAGGTATGCAGCTGTCTGGAAATGGAAAATGTGAATATTTAGTTTAAAATCTATAAATTGTATGGAAGCCCATGGGCCAAATGTGGTCCATCTGACAGCAAGGTGCGGCCTTAATGACTTAATTTGCTCTTTTGTAACAATATAACAAGGCTAACTAGCTATTTGTCACTCTTGCTGTAAGAATACACCCAGAACAAATATCCGTTTTAGAACATGTGGCCTACATCAAAAACACAGGGCACCTCTGTATGGTATATCAGCCCCTATCAGCTACCGGTTGTCTCTACTTTGAGGATTAGCTCAATTTATTTTCAAACTTAACTAGCAGAGTTGGGAAAAGTCACACTTTGGTGTCCAGAGGAAGCCCCGGCGCAGAGTGAAACGCGTTGTGTGGGAGGGAAAGGATGAATCATTGATCCTGATGAATTTATGTTAAAAACTTGCTATATAGTATTACAATAAAAGCTCACAGCTTTGTATATATCATCCAGAGAGATATTCCAAGAATCACACCTCACATCCCTACAATTACATCCATTTTTGGTAGTATCTATGGACATGTCTGGCACATATTTTCTGCTTCCAGCTTTAGAAAACACCTCTAGGTGTGAATTTCTTCAAATCATAACCTTTTACCACCTTTGCCAGTGCACTGTTGCATGTATCCACTACCACTCTTGCTTAAAGCAGTACAGCATTATGTACAGACCATTTATCTAGTAAGCTCACAGCTCCACTAAAAAGCTAATGTTTTTTGCACAGCCACATTCCTTGCTGCAAACACACCCCTTAATATTTCTCATGTTATCTAACAAGTCAGATTGTATCAGACAGATCTCTGGCAAAAAGTAACCTTGTTTAACCCTCTGAGAGCCAAAGCATACCAATATCACACCCTTGGGATCAAGCGTTGTCAGCCATTCATTATCCATCTCATCTAATTACTCCTTACCTTTGTTCCAATGTTTTCCATGATGTCAATCACTCAATAATTCCTGATTCCAGAGAGGTCTCAAACAGCCATCCCCTGGCAGGCTGAGAGCTATAGGTCCTTTCTATCTCCTCTAGCAGGACACTTGTATTGAAGAAGTCACTTTTAGCTGCTGTTAGCTTTGGATCAACAAGTGATGTGAAAGTGAACACATTGCAATGAGTGTGCAGAGTCAGGGGAATGTAATGTACAGTGGGTGTGTGAATGAATCACTGTAATGTCAGCAGCCTGGCCCTCCCATCCCATGAAAAGCTCTGCCCCTTTTCATCACAGATCACTGTTGCTTTTTAGGGTGGGCAAGACAATCTGGAGGGCAGAGGGGAGGGTGGGGTATCCTTATTTACACTTTACACTCCAGAAATTGTTTAACCCATGGAAAAGCAAACACACAAACAGCATTATCTAGTTAAAAGCAGTGCTGAAAAACAGAAAATTTTCCTTGAAAATAAGGAAAATATGCGTTCACTGGTTCATCCTTTGCCTTCCACACAATGAGGAATCCCAGTGTAGGGCAAAAGGTGCTCTTCATTTTCTTACAATATATCCTTAGTATCTGTAATACTGAATATACACTCAATAAAGAGAGAACTGAGATGGGAATTTCAAACTTTAGAGCTGACTTGAAGAAATTCTCCAACGCAGCCGAATGTTTTCAACTCAGCTACTTAAGTTGGAATTCCCGTCTCCATGTCTTGCACTTCTCTCTTTTTTTGAGTAGACCGTTATGTGAGATGGCGTCAGGGTTCACAATATTTTGAACTTGTGTTCCTCTATTGAGGAGCTCAGAATGCTTGGTGTACATGTGAGGGTGACACAGCTGCCAAGTGACAAAACTAACATCATGTGTAGTTAATTCACAGAAAAAGGGAAAATTGTCCTGGGCATTCCCCTACTCAACCAAGCAACATGTGATACACCCCACAATATCATCCCACAATGTGATTATTGTATTATTGCATTCCTCATTTTTACAGTGCCACATTTGCCCCAGGTGTCTACAGTGCCACATATGTCCACACTTTCCACAGTGCCATGTATACCCCCATTCTCCATCGTCCTGCTTTTACATTTGGGCAGAAGGGAAGTGTATTCCAATTTGGTCCAGTGGGCAGCAGAGAGACTTTGCAATCCCATTGAGCACAGACCCCCTTTTCTAACGTATATGCAGCGCAGCGTGCATCTGTTTGTTAGTATGTAGGAATATCAAATGACACCTAGGGATTGCGAGAGGCGTACAACAGCAAGAAAAAGAGGGGTCTTTGTATCAAAAATCTCTGCAACATACAAGAGAGAGGCAATCTGCATCCAATCCCGGCAAGTCACCATTTTGATTGGCTGCCAGCTCCACTCTGCCTTAGCTTACGTCAGGGGAGGGCTGGCAACTTTTGGCCCGGGGGATCAAAACAATGTAGTCTCCCCTGGTAGCACTTTATCAGCCCACCTGATATCATCAGAGATAGACACACATCAACATACAAGACGGATTCGATGACAGATAAGGTACAGAGTTTGACAGGCAGACAAGACAAGTGGATAGATCAAAAGTGTCCCCGATTGGGGAAGCGGTGCTGCTCATTGAGTGAGCTTAGACAGCAGCCCGGGGGGTCACTTTTATCCCTCGCCAGCCCTCCTCTGACTTACAATGAAACCAAATTTAATAAATACCTTAGTGCAGTTCTTAATTTAAACTGTTATCGATACACACCATGCCTATGTTAACAAATTACTATATCAGGTCCTTGTCTCAGGTTCCGTCATGTGTTTTAATTATAGTTTCTCAATGTTTAGGCCACACCCACCAAAAGGATTGCACTATGCTTGCTGTGATGGATTAGATGCTGCGGACAACAACTCCCATGATGCTCATTCATCATTCCATGGTAGGCGAACAGTATTGTGCTCATGCATGGCAGATTGGGTATGAGACCCACCGCTAACAACTTTGCCCCGGACCCACTAGGGTCCAGAACACTACAACCCTAAACCAGTACATTGCATTGTTATGCAATGTACTGGTTTAGGGTAGTATTCCCCATTCCTTTGTTTCTACATGTAAGAAATATAGGGTGCCTTTATAAACAATGTTATTTTATATCTAATACATAGATATCTGCTTTTGGTGGGGTGGGCGTGTAATCTGGTTTCACAATGGTGTAATCTGGTTTCACATTTGCACATCAGAAGAGGCTGTAGACAAATTTACAGAGAGGGCTTCTTTAGATTGTAAAAACAAGCCTTTCAGTTCTCTCCAGCTTTTACTTACTAACAGATGGGTGTGACAAAGGGGGTTACATTTATTACAGAGTAGTGTTGAGCGAACCCGAACCGCACTGTTCGGGTTCGTACCGAACATTACGGTTTTTGGACCCCGGACCCGAACACGGACATTTCACTGTATGTTCGGGTTGGAGTTCGGGTTTTGGCGATTTAATGGCGCGTTTTGAAAGGCTGCAGGGCAGCCAATCAGAAAGCCCATAGCATTACATACATATACATTGGATGTAATGCTATGGGCTTTCTATAAACCGAAAATGTATAAACCGAATCTCTTTCGGTTTATAGACTTTTGTTTTATAGAATGCATGTAATGCTATGGGCTTTCTATAAACCGAAAGTCTATAAACCGAATCTCTTTCGGTTTATAGAGTTTCGGTTTATGGAATACATGTAATGCTATTGGTATTCTATAAACCGAAAGTCTATAAACCGAAAGAGATTCGGTTTATAGAAAGCCAATAGCATTACATGTATTCCATAAACCGAAAGTCTATAAACCAAATGTATTTCGGTTTATAGACTTTCGGTTTATGGAATACATGTAATGCTATTGGCTTTCTATAAACCGAAATAGAGTTCCCATTCATACGAATAGGTCAATTGACCTATTCGGAGGAATACTTCATTTTGCAGCCCCCTAACCCTTTCCAGGACTTTTTTAGAGGGATTTTAGTGGCCAAAAGTTCGTGTCCCCATTGACTTCAATTGGGTTCCGGTTCAGGGTCAAGTTCGAGCACGAACCCGGACATTTTTTCGAAGTTCGGCCGAACCTGCCGAACCCGAACATCCAGGTGTCCGCTCAACTCTATTACAGAGACCATATATCTCTAAACTGGTTTGAACTGGTTCTTTAACTCTCTAGTTAGTCTTGTCTGTTCCTGTGTGAGGAAGAAGGGAGTCTTGTCTGTTCCTGTGTGAGGAGAGGACAGCCAGCAGAAGACCCAAGATGAAGGCACAAGAAGATCTCCAATAATAAATAAGTATACCATTTTTCTGTTACCTGTTGATTATGAACCAGTTATGTGTAATGTGTACACTATTTCCTGTATAACCTGTAACAGTATCTCAATTTAATAACAATATACCTTTTTATATACACTTGTCTCTGTGCTTCATTTGTCACACATTCCCTAAAAGAATAAACCCTGTAGGAGGGTGTAATAATTTCTTACATACATATATATACAATGCAGTGAGACTGCACAAAACTCTTAATTTTACCATCTGTCATCTTTTAGATGTCTCTATGTTGTGGAACTGTGTATTGCCACTGACACATGCTCCTGTATAACCTCGACTGTATCTCTGCTTATCCAGCTTTTTTTTAAATTTTTTATTGTACTCTTCGTCCTGATATAATAAACCTTTGAACCAACCACTATGTTCAATGTTTATTAAAGCTTGTTTTTTATTAAGCTTTTGCCAGACTTGAAAACATTCCTTTCGCAAGCTTTTCGCTACTTGGGCTTAGTCCACTGTGCACAAGAGGTATTGCCTGTAAAATATGTATGTCTGCGTGATGCTGTAACAGTGCGCGCTCCAGACAATGATGCATCATCAAGCGACGTCATGTAACTCCGCCCACAATCAGCCCAACCCCTGCCCCACCCCAGGAAGTGGGACCACGAGGTTTGTTACTATGCAATAAAATAAAAAAATCCAATTCTCCTTCGCTTGTTTTGACCACTGGATGAGATAGATGTCCCACCTTTGGCTTAAACCTTTCACATGGGCCTACTGGTGGCAAAGTAGAGATGCTGATGCATTTGGCAGAAGTAAATGGAGGTGATCTTTTACACTGACAATATAATGTCACAGTTTTGTAATCCATCATCTGATGCCAGCTGCACACTGTGTGTATCATTCCAAAAAGGGTCCAAATTACTTGGATTCATCATGAAACCTCCCATTCTACAGCTTCATAATGGAGGGCCTTAACAAAAAAACACTACCTTTCTTGTCTCCCTGAACAGAGCTCCATTGTGCATGAAACACTCGCAGGATAACTGGATTTATTAATAATCTAGTACAAGACTGAATGTCTGTCTGTATTATGTAAGAAACCATGGACTGTGATATAGCTGCAGTATGTCCTGAGCATCTGTTAAAGGATTTTCTTTCCTCTGTTCATGTCTCCATACTCACACGGAGATTACTGTCTTAAAATACAACAATAAAGCCACTTTGATTGTTGGGGTGAAGCAGATATTATTTTGGTCTTCAGCTCCATACCCCTTGGTACCTCCATATCTCCGCTACCTGCGGTGGGACTCTGTTTCCCTTCACTCCGTCAAGGTCGACCGCCCCTTTTTTTGGGTATTGAGTAGGTGTGGACACAGACTTATTTCATGGTGGTCCATTACTGGATTTCATGACAAACAATTTGACAGTGTTCTATGGGTCCAGTAAGTGTTCTATGGGTCCAGTAAGTGTTCTATGGGTCCAGTTAGTGTTCTATGGGTCCAGTAAGTGTTCTATGGACACTAATGAACAGTAACCCCTAACTCTATCACCTAAAAACAAACATTGGTGAAGATCAAATAAGTTTCAACTACTTCGGTGTTAGATGAATGGGCAGATAATTCAATAATCTGAGAAATGTTTGACTGCATTAGAACATGTTTCAAAAACAGTGATAAGTGACAACTAGGGTGAATGAACAGAGGCCAATATGACCATTTGGATCATAAACTACATTTCTACATTCATTTGTTCATTCATTTGGACACAAGGCAAACTATGCAACTGAGTGATATCTAGAGCACAACCACTTGAACACCTAGATATGTATGCACATTCAGACCTACCAACACTTACAGACTAATCTATTATTTACAGAGAGGGTGGAGAAAAAATAATCTATATATTTATAGCGTGCACACTGTTTACCATGGAGCTGCCAACGTAGCAATTGGGCCTGTGCCAGCTGTTAATGACTCTGGTGTAACTGGTTTACAGATAGTCCAAATGGTATCGAATTGATTTTATGTTGCACATGACACCATTTTACTCCTTTCCTACTAATATGTAAAAAAAAACATGCCTGCCAATATGCAGGGGAGGGCTGACAACTGTTGGGCTAGGGGGCAAGGGGGCCAAAACATGTTTATTGGCTCATTTTGCCTTTTCATCATCCCACCTATCATCATCACCACAGACAGACACACATGTCCCAATAAGCACTGTGAAAGTATAGGAAGTGTGGGGGTCAGTGGTGTATCTTCGTTTTGTGCTGCCCTAGGCAGACAACATTCGGGCACCCCCCCCCCCCACCCACATTGCACTCCTACAACATGCCCCGTCACCCACGTTGCATTCCCACGACATGCCCCATCACCCACATTGCACACACATTAAATGCACCATCACCCCCATTACATACCCCCCACCACGTCCATTACATTCCCCCATCACCCGGTTTAATTGGAAGGAGCTAAAGCTTGCTGAACAGTGGGGGAGGGAGCAAAAATGTTTGAAGCACCAGAAGTGTGCTTTAACACCCTCTGGCAAAGTGCCGCCCTCTGGCAAAGTGCCGCCCTAGGCGAGTGCCTTGTTTGCCTTGTGGAAGATACACTACTGGTGAAGGTGTAATACCAAGTACTTTGTTGACATTCTATTCTATGTTATTCTGAGTGTTCTCTAGGTCATGGGGAAGTTTCTTACTTTTATTTTGCCAACTCATTGACAAATGAGCATCTGTAACCAAAACCTCTACAAGTTCCCAGTTCTAATAAGATTACTTCACAACTGTAATATAAAGCTTATTGGGGAAACGCAATATGTATCATTTGTACCTATTTAACTATGATTATGAATGTACGTTATTATTTGTAATAAAATAGCAGGGGAGTTGAGCGCATTGTCATGTTGATCCATTTTCTAACGAGCACAGACAGCTGTGTACAGAACATAAAAAATGCTTCCATTGTTCAGAAGAGGCAACTTGTGGCGGACAAACCTTGACCGAGCTATGTGAGAAGCTCGGAGTAATTAATACTTAATGTTATTAACAGTAACCAGGGTCATTAATGATGGAACTTGTGGAATGTTGGATTAAAGATACCAAAATCCCTGAATCTATAATAACATCAGGATGGCATGCTACTAGTGTTGTTTACTTGGAGTGCTATACTTAACTAGAGAAACCTGGACTCCATGACCAGGGGGAAGAAATTAGAGCCCCCTATCAATATAGTTTCACAGCAGGTATTTTGTATATTACGAAATCAGATAAACCCCTCTTTGGAGAGCTCAGCTTCTTTTTGAGGTTCATTTCCTCACTGTTGGTCACTGTTAAGGTTCTTCCCTAGTGATCAGAGAATTCCATCCAAAAATTGGTAAAGGGGTACTTCCAGTACTAGAGGAATAGCCAGAGAGTATTACCTGGACTGCTGTAGGCAGATACTGTGGCTGCTGCCTCTCCACAGCAGTAGATATAGAAAATGTACAAATGACCTAGCAGGAAAGAAAGGGACAGAGACCCATGCATACCAACTATCCCAATGTAGGATGGGCAGTCCCTACTTAGGACCCTGTGTCCCTCTTTCCTTCTATCATGTCCCTGCTTTTTAGAAGCCCAGGATGTTTGGTGTATCACAGAGCAATATACAATAATGTATGTTCAATGTAGTAAATGTGTCTGTTGATTTAATTTTGATAAATTAAATACTTTATTCTTATTCTACAAATTACATAAATTTACATTGCTGCCCAGTAAAGCCCCGCCCACTGCCACCCTTCCAGCCATCCTCCCTCCCTCCCAAAACAAAAGTGTCCCTCTTGGACCATTTGAAATGTTGGGTGGTATCGAGACCATGAGAGAGCATCAGTCTAGTCAGCCGTGCCCTGTCAATTGTGTGTGCCTGAGACTCATTACTGATATGAAAGGCATCTCCTTGTTTTATATGTTTGATCTGCTTTTTATAGATGTAGCCTCTGTTCTGTTTCCTGGGATACGCCCTGTCTTAATACAGTGTTTATTGACACTCGAACAGCCAAACAAGTTATCAAAAAATACTTTAGCAGCTTGCATGGGATAGAACCATCATTTTATAGAAAGGAAAGTTTGGAAACATGTTTATCCAGCTCTATCAGTGCAATGCTAGGACTGTCCTGTAAAATCCAATACTGTTGGCAAATGATCCATTTTTTTCACCTCATTCAGTTTACTATGTTGGCTTTGACTTTACTTCAGGGTGATTTATTTTTTGTCTGGTGACAATGCTCATAACAATCTATGTGATAAATCATAATGTGCTATTGGTCTCTTTCTATTATATCTTTTTTCGAGCTGAAGAATTTAAGATTTTTTGTTTGATGACCTGGCAAGTGCAATTCTATTCCCCACCCTATCTATTTCTGGTACATGGAGTTGCACTATGTTTGTGTTATTTGTTTTCTCCCCATGGTGAAGATGCTCAATGTGCCCCATATTGCTACAGGAGCTGTTTATCGGATACATATTATGTGGCTGGAGGCTTTTGTTTCTAGATATGGTGTAAGACTGTAATTATCTAATGAAGGTATTATGCCTTTTGAAGGGGGGCTTATACATTTTTTTTGTCACCTAACTACATAATTGAATTGAAAGATTTTGGTTTTGTACAAATTTCATCATAAAAGTGCTTCTAAGCTCTGATATGGTTTATTTCCCTAATATATATTAAATATATTCATTATGACCTGCCAGAGGTGAGAGAGAGTCCTCCAGGCCATACTCCCGGAATCAAATATGGCCGGAGATTGGCCCGTAATCGACCACATTGAGCAGCCAAATTATGCAAAGTTCCGTAATTGTCTAGAAGCCCTGATCTGGTCCTATAACGAGTAGAACATTTAAAGCCAGAATAGCAGAGTTTGACGTATAGCTGAACTCGGCTACTTTGGCCTCACGTTTGAAGTTCCCTTCTCAAATCTCTGCAATTCCCCCTTTCAGCCCTGAGAGTCTTCCTTTTATATTTTGGATTCGTAACCGTCTTCTCACCTTCATCTCCATGTGAGCACATACTTCCCAACTCTGTTAACGAGTTCTTTCTTGTTATTTCTAGGTAACCACTAATTACAAGTGGCATTTGTGGTGTTGGAACCAGTAATTGTAATGAACCATTCAGCAGTAAGTTACGATTCAGCTTAAATTGATTCACACCATGCACATGGTTTCTCATGTACTTCCCTTTTTTTGTGAACAATTCGTCCATTTCTCACCTTCTCCAGGACGTGAGATCACTGCTTTGTAATCTGCTTGATTCCTAAATGATTACTGCTTCACCCTAGTACATTTCGATGACTATATTTACAAGGGATGAAGAGTGAGCTTCCTTGGTCTACAATCACCAGCCATGTTTGCACTGGAGACATTCGATGGGTTGCGTGATGTCACTGGAAAAACAGTCACAAAATAAAGGCCTGAGAAAAGCTCCTTGGAGTTGAAACATTGCCTTTGAGCTCTGAATAAAAGACTCCTTTTCACAGTGTGATGGACTCCTGGACTTTTACTTTGATACTTAAAGGCGTTGGTGAAGCCTTGTCCAAGCCACCATACTCTGGAGTGCACATCCGATATTACATTTTTGTCACTGGAAAAACGTGAACAATGATGTCATCAACCCCTGCTGTCAGCTGACCCTTACTTCTGTTTACTTGGAATTGCTGTTCAAATTCATGTTTCTTGTGACTAATGCCACACTGGAGACACCCTTCCTCTAACTTGTGATCCTAGTGTGAAATATAACTACTCTAGTGCTCCTTGGCATAATAAATTAATGATGACAGTTCAACAGTGCAATTGTGTCACATACAGTATAAGTATTATTTTTACCAACATCGTAACATTAAAACTGCAGGCACCTAGGCCTACATCCTGCCCAAAAAGTTGGGAATCTTTTTTTCTAATGGATTTATTCTGCATCAAACCCTGGGTGTGACCCTTTTTGTAGACTTGTTTGCTGCACTCTTTGCACATATGTTAATTTCCACAAACTGTAAACATTTTTCACATCTTCTCCTGCATGATATGAATCCTACCCTATAATTCTATACTGCACATTCTATAGCCCCTTTCCTGCATATTGTGCAGCCCAATGCTTCTCATTCTATGGTTCCTATCCTGCACATTCTATGATTCCTATTCTGCATATTCTATAGTTCAATCCTACTTATGCTATGGTTTATATCCTGCACATTCTATAATTTCTATACTGCACATTCCATGATATCCATATTCCATATTCTATAGTCCAATTCTTCTTGTTCCATGGTTTCTGTCATGCACATTCTAGAATTCCTATCCTGCACATTCTATAGTTCTAGTCTTCTCATTCTATGATTCCTATCCTGCACATTCAATAATTCCTATCCTGCACATTCTATGATTCCTATCCTGCACATTCTATGATTCCTATCCTGCACATTCTATGATTCTTATCCTGCACATTCTATGATTCCTATCCTGCACATTCAATAATTCCTATCCTGCACATTCTATGATTCCTATCCTGCACGTTCTATGATTCTTATCCTGCACATTCTATGATTCCTATCCTGCACATTCTATGATTCTTATCCTGCACATTCTATGATTCCTATCCTGCACATTCTATGATTCCTGTCCTGCACATTCTATGATTCCTATCCTGCACATTTTATGATTCTATTCTTCTCATTCTATGATTCCTATCCTGCACATTCTATGATTCCTATCCTGCACATTATATGATTCCTGTCCTGCACATTCTATGATTCCTATCCTGCACATTCTATGATTCCTGTCCTGCACATTCTTTGATTCCTATCCTGCACATTATATAGTTCTATCCTTCTCATTCTATGGTTACTATCATGCACATTCAATAATTCTTATCCTGCACATTCTATAGTTCTATTCTTCTCATTCTATGGTTACTATCATGCACATTCTTTGATTCCTATCCTGCACATTATATAGTTCTATCCTTCTCATTCTATGGTTACTATCATGCACATTCAATAATTCCTATCCTGTACATTCTATGATTCCTATCCTGCACATTCTATGATTCTTATCCTGTACATTCTATGATTCCTATCCTGCACATTCAATGATTCCCATCCTGTACATTTTATGATTCCTATCCTGTACATTCTATGATTCCTATCCTGCACATTTTATGATTCCTATCCTGTACATTCTATGATTCCTGTCCTGCACATTCTATGATTCCTATCCTGTACATTCTATGATTCCTATCCTGCACATTCTATGATTCCCATCCTGTACATATTATGATTCCCATCCTGTACATTCTATGATTCCTATCCTGCACATTTTATGATTCCTATCCTGTACATTCTATTATTCCTGTCCTGCACATTCTATGATTCCTGTCCTGCACATTCTATGATTCCCATCCTGTACATTCTATGATTCCCATCCTGCACATTCTCTGATTCCTATCCTGTACATTCTATGATTCCTATCCTGCACATTTTATGATTCCTACCCTGTACATTCTATTATTCCTGTCCTGCACATTCTATGATTCCTGTCCTGCACATTCTATGATTCCCATCCTGTACATTCTATGATTCCTATCCTGCACATTCTCTGATTCCTATCCTGTACATTCTATGATTCCTATCCTGCACATTCTATGATTCTTATCCTGTACATTCTATGATTCCTATCCTGCACATTCTATGATTCCTATCCTGCACATTCTATGATTCTTATCCTGTACATTCAATGATTCCTGTCCTGCACATTCTATGATTCCTATCCTGCACATTCTAT
The DNA here is from genome assembly GCA_036172795.1 of Pelodytes ibericus. NCBI lineage: Eukaryota > Metazoa > Chordata > Amphibia > Anura > Pelodytidae > Pelodytes > Pelodytes ibericus. The sequence goes on along the minus strand of CM069868.1, from coordinate 37,703,517 downwards.
GATTCTTATCCTGTACATTCTATGATTCCTATCCTGCACATTCTATGATTCCTATCCTGCACATTCTATGATTCCTATCCTGTACATTCTATGATTCCTGTCCTGCACATTCTATGATTCTTATCCTGTACATTCTATGACTCCTATCCTGCACATTCTATGATTCTTATCCTGTACATTCTATGATTCCTATCCTGCACATTCTATGATTCTTATCCTGTACATTCTATGATTCCTATCCTGCACATTCTATGATTCCTATCCTGCACATTCTATGATTCCTATCCTGTACATTCTATGATTCCTGTCCTGCACATTCTATGATTCTTATCCTGTACAGTCTATGATTCCTATCCTGCACATTCTATGATTCCTATCCTGCACATTCTATGATTCCTATCCTGTACATTCTATGATTCCTATCCTGTACATTCTATGATTCTTATCCTGTACATTCTATGATTCCTATCCTGCACATTTTATGATTCCTATCCTGTACATTCTATGATTCCTATCCTGCACATTCTATGATTCCTATCCTGCACATTCTATGATTCCTATCCTGTACATTCTATGATTCCTGTCCTGCACATTCTATGATTCTTATCCTGTACATTCTATGACTCCTATCCTGCACATTCTATGATTCTTATCCTGTACATTCTATGATTCCTGTCCTGCACATTCTATGATTCCTATCCTGCACAATCTATAGTTCTATTCTTCTCATTCTATGGTTACTATCATGCACATTCTTTGATTCCTATCCTGCACATTATATAGTTCTATCCTTCTCATTCTATGGTTACTATCATGCACATTCAATAATTCCTATCCTGTACATTCTATGATTCCTATCCTGCACATTCTATGATTCTTATCCTGTACATTCTATGATTACTATCCTGCACATTCAATGATTCCCATCCTGTACATTTTATGATTCCTATCCTGTACATTCTATGATTCCTATCCTGCACATTTTATGATTCCTATCCTGTACATTCTATGATTCCTGTCCTGCACATTCTATGATTCCTATCCTGTACATTCTATGATTCCTATCCTGCACATTCTATGATTCCCATCCTGTACATATTATGATTCCCATCCTGTACATTCTATGATTCCTATCCTGCACATTTTATGATTCCTATCCTGTACATTCTATTATTCCTGTCCTGCACATTCTATGATTCCTGTCCTGCCCATTCTATGATTCCCATCCTGTACATTCTATGATTCCCATCCTGCACATTCTCTGATTCCTATCCTGTACATTCTATGATTCCTATCCTGCACATTTTATGATTCCTACCCTGTACATTCTATTATTCCTGTCCTGCACATTCTATGATTCCTGTCCTGCACATTCTATGATTCCCATCCTGTACATTCTATGATTCCTATCCTGCACATTCTCTGATTCCTATCCTGTACATTCTATGATTCCTATCCTGCACATTCTATGATTCTTATCCTGTACATTCTATGATTCCTATCCTGCACATTCTATGATTCCTATCCTGCACATTCTATGATTCTTATCCTGTACATTCAATGATTCCTGTCCTGCACATTCTATGATTCCTATCCTGCACATTCTATGATTCTTATCCTGTACATTCTATGATTCCTATCCTGCACATTCTATGATTCCTATCCTGCACATTCTATGATTCCTATCCTGTACATTCTATGATTCCTGTCCTGCACATTCTATGATTCTTATCCTGTACATTCTATGACTCCTATCCTGCACATTCTATGATTCTTATCCTGTACATTCTATGATTCCTATCCTGCACATTCTATGATTCTTATCCTGTACATTCTATGATTCCTATCCTGCACATTCTATGATTCCTATCCTGCACATTCTATGATTCCTATCCTGTACATTCTATGATTCCTGTCCTGCACATTCTATGATTCTTATCCTGTACATTCTATGATTCCTATCCTGCACATTCTATGATTCCTATCCTGCACATTCTATGATTCCTATCCTGTACATTCTATGATTCCTATCCTGTACATTCTATGATTCTTATCCTGTACATTCTATGATTCCTATCCTGCACATTTTATGATTCCTATCCTGTACATTCTATGATTCCTATCCTGTACATTCTATGATTCCTATCCTGTACATTCTATGATTCTTATCCTGTACATTCTATGATTCCCATCCTGTACATTCTATGATTCCTATCCTGCACATTCTATGATTCCTATCCTGTACATTCTATGATTTCTATCTTGCACATTCTAAAGTTCATATTCTCTACATCCTATGATTACCATCTCACATATTTCTGCCATAAAATCCTGTGCTCAATCACAAACAGATTGTACCAACATATCTTGCTCAATCTGTGTCCCTATCTATATTGCAGATTATATTAGTCAGACAACTGCAACACAGATTGCACGATCACTGTTACTAAACACAGGAACCACTTGGAAGGAATGAATTGGAAAGGTTTTGTTGTTGTTTCTTTAAAAATAAATTTTAAAACTATAGCATCAAAAATAATTTAACTCCATGTGACTTACAAGGGCTGAAAATTAATTTTTGATGCAAATCTTCGAGGAGCTTAATGGAAGGGTTTAGTTTTTGCTGTATGTTTGAAAATCATAATTTCCATTCACAACACATTTCAGTGACTTTTGCAGTCAAATTGTGTTATGTATAGTATACACTCCAATATTTAGAATTTTGAAACAACATTGGAGTGAGAGCTGGTTTATGGACAGTTGGATGCAGTTGAAACAATTTAACATATACTGTAAAAGCACAAACAACATTTTAAAACCATTGATATATATATATGTACTCTCATCCTACAGACATACCTCGCCATTATACATATGACTGACCGTTGGATAAAATGACTCGTTTGCTCATTTACATCTGAAGAACCCACACGTGGTGAAATGCGTTGGTTTTTTTTTTTTTTTAACCCTTTCCATTTAATTCATGTCTAATGACGACTGCATGTTGACTGGTTTCACAGGTTGTATAAATTATATTCTTTTTGTTTTGTTTTGTGCTTTTACAGTATATATTAAACTTGTTTCATTCACATCCAACTGTCCATCATCCGTACCAGCGCTCACTCCAATATCTTTACATTGTGCACCTTTCTTGTTTAGCACATTAAGGAACTGCCCATCGGTGTTTGCTCTATTTTTCGTTCTAACTTTTCTTTCTCTTTCATCTAGCCTCCAAGTGCCGTCGTATATAATAATTCACATTATTCCTTAAATCCCCTTGAAGTGGCAATGAAATGGGGTGTTTAATGGTGCTCATCTGAGCAACTTGCTTGATATGCAGGCTCGGTCTTTGGATTTGCACTGGGAGCAATACAGGAAATTAACTCACTGTGCAAATCATCTATCATAGCAAAACGCTATCAAAAGAATATTGTCTATTCTAGTTGTATTTTAGTGCCATCTGTAGGTCATTGCATATATTGCAGAGTTAAAAATTGCAAAATCATTTACTTCTCCCTTTGCTTTGAATATTGTTCTGCATTAAAACCTTGCATGACATCGAAAACTAATTTATATTGATTATCAGATTTAAAGAAACCACGTGTGGGACCTCTATCATATTAAATTGAAATACCACTGGGGTTGCAACCTTTTCTTCATAAAAAAAAATACCAGCCATGCTATTGCCTCTATAGACTTAATATTGGCTTCAAGTCAGTTATTATACCAGCAGGCTGGTATAATAATGGCTGGGTGGTAACCCTGCTTGTCTCATATATAGAGTGCCCCAGTGCCCCCAGTGCCATTACCATACCCCCATCTGTCTTGCCTTGTGTGGGACATTCAAAACTGGTGTCCCATCAAGCTCTACCCACAATCCCATGCAGAACTGTGCACATGCACAGTAGTGCTGCATGGTAGAGTGAGAGCACCACCGCACATGCATGGTAGCGCAGTTGATTGGACTGGGAGTGCTACCGCACTCTAGATCATACGTCGGACTCTTCCGGCCCTCCAGATGCAGCAGGACTACATTTCCCATACTCCTTTGCCAGCCTCTTAGCTGAAAGGGCATTATAGGAGATGTAGTTCATCGGGCAGCTGGAGGGCCACAGGTTGCAGACCACTTATCGAGATTGTAAGCTTGTTAGCAAGACTCTTTACCAAATGTATCAGTCTGTCTCTGTTTGTACAGTGGTGTCTGTAATTCCCTTTTATGTTCTTTAGCAAGTGCAATATAAATTGTTGTTGACATATAAATAAATGAAAATGTAATGTATGGTGCTGGTAACAAAAGGGAGTTCATCACTTAAGCATTGTTAATATTTTGAATTTACAGGGGAAAAAAAAAATCAAAAACGATCTATACATTGTGTTAGCAGAATGGCAAAAACAGAGAATGATGGAGAACCTTGGATTAGAGGAATGATTCAGTCCTTTCCATAGCCGTGGTACGCAAACATGCACTCAACAGTATAATGCCAATTACTTTCGAGCAACAGCAAAAACAGCACGCTACTTTGTAACAATAAAATTACACTTCACAGTAATATCGCTCTCAAGGAAAATGCTTTCCTCTTAAAAGCAAAGACTTTATTTCAATTTATTTTAAAATAAAAGCAGAATGGAGGAAAAAAACGTCAAACTTCATTGAGTAGCAACAAACAGCACCTGTTACCTGATGCGTTTCATCAATCTGACTTGATCATTGGCTCCTCCCACAATAGTGTATTACATATTATATATATTATCACAAAGTGAATCCCAATAGCCTCCATCACTGGGGTTCTTGGAGGGGCCTGAGGGCCAAACACCTCCCTATAGATTATGGGCCCTGGCATTAAAAAGGATTTCTGTTTTGTGGGATTTTTGTACAATGGGTAAGTTTGCACTTTGCATTGACTTTACTCATGCACCCAGATTTTGCCCTCTGTAATTCTGGTTTGTGTGCTATAACTGTATACTTTATTATAGTTATTTAGTCAGATTATGTTAGTATATTGGCTTATGTGTAATGCATAATTCTGTGAGGAGCCCACTCTGAAGGATTACAATGTGTCACAGAGGAGTCAGTGACAATGATTTATAGTTTACTCTAACATCCATTGTTCTGTGTTAATTGAATTTACTGTTAAACTGATTATGATGTGGTTTTCTATATCTGTAGCAATGCTGGTTAATTGTTGTTTGGTTTGTGTTGTATGTCATGTGGATTGTGTTATGTTAACTTGATTATGTCTGTATATAAGACTCTGTTTCTGTTCCAATAAAGTTGTTATTCATCCTCACTGTACCTGATTGCTAGTGGTCTCCTGTCTGCTATTTGGGTACAAAGAGCAAGGCACCAGAAAGGCTTGCTGGGTGGATGCTGAGCTTTAATCAGGGGCTAAGGAGGTGATTTCACACAACGGACAGAGGTGCTACCGGCCTTTGGTAGCCGTTCCGTAACATTTATATTTTTGGAGTGATGAGGGTGATGAAAGCCAACTGGGATACATAAGATGCCCAAATCCCACCACCGCCAATTATGATACACAGCCTGCTGGTATAATAATGGTTAGATGGCAACCCTACTTGTCCCTTATGTGGAACACCCATTGGGTAACCTCTGGCAAGACCTATGTGGCTGTCAATGCCCCCCCCAGTGTACCCTTACCATACTGTCTACTGTCCTGCTGTGCGTGGGAATGTCGCAATCTTGGGTGTATGTCAGGCTATCTCGCCAAGCTCTACTGGGTGCCTCTTTTTGGGACAAAGGTGGAGCTTGGCCCGACGGTGGGATTCAGGACCGCAATCATGCAGTCCTGCACTGGTTCTCCAGTGTCTGGGACACCAGAGAAGGTATACTGCATATGTGCAGCATGGTAATCTATCAATAGCACTGAAACACAATAACATCAAATAATCAGCATTAACAATCTGTTACCTCTATGACTAAGCAGAGACAGACACAAGTTTGACACATTTTGGGTCTATATAAATGTGTGAAATGTGTCAAGCTTTATGTTTCATGATGTGCTTTTAATAAATAACAATTAATATGGAACACCAATATTTTTGATTATTTTTGCTTTGCAGATATGATATATATATATATATTTTTTCTCCTGATTTACCATTGTTATTTGCGGGGTAATAAAAGTAACAGCTGTCGTCTATTGTCAATGAAAGCTCAATTTCCATACTCCCATGTGCTCACCTACAAGGTTGTACCTAACATATTTGGCACCCGGGGTGGATCCTAGCTTTGACTACAATGGAGAGTAATTGAAATTAGGCAAAATTTGCTCATCAAGCAAAGAAAACTCAGATCACCCACATGAGTGCTCCTGATCACTGTGCGCCAGAACCTTTACTCCCCCACGTCGGAAGATGAATGGTTTAATCCCAAGACCTGCCAAATAGTTGTCACGGTTAGAAGTTAAAGATGTCCACTATGAAGAAGCATCTCAATTTGGCAAACAACACTTTATAGAGCACTTAATTGCTAAGAAAAAGTTGCTTTTTTTTTCTTGCTTTTTTTCAGAGGAGAAGGACATTTTCGCCCATCAATACTAATACGGTCAGAGACCTTTAAATAGTGCACTACAAGCAAGAAAGCACAAAATCCCATCTATCAATACAGCAAATAAGATAGTGTACAAGGCTAGATTAAAAGACAAGATAGAACCCAAACCATTTGCTTCAACTGCTCCAAAGAAGATTGGTTAAATGAATTGTTTAACAGAGTTTTTCCATTAATGGCCAAAAGATAAACCTTGATTTACAAGAAGTGCTAACCCTACTTGAGTTATGATAATGAGAGCAGAGAAGAAAAGGCCACTAATTCATGTTACTCTTGTCAGGACTTGATTGTAGTGTTAATTACATTGAATATACTTATTCTACACTTCAGTCTGCATTGGCTGCATTTATTTGAGACTTTTGTCTAAGCTGGAAAAGTAAATCATCTTAAGTACATAAAAAAACAAGTCTAAACAGCCCTGCTTTGCTACAAACATAATGCTAAAATTGGCAAAAAGATTATTTTTTTTGATAGGGATCACCTAAACATTGTATGTACTGTGACTGAAATTAAAAAAAAATCACAATATAATGTATATTTTTATAGTTGCCAACATCAGCCATGTTTCCAGGGACACATATTTGTTTCACATACTGCAGAAAGACCATGCAAAGTGCAGCCCGGCAGTATGTAGGATGGGTATACACACAGACACAATCCAATTAATTAATCAGAGTGTAGATCTCATAGGAGATTGTGTCTGTACGTATTTCCATCCTACATATTGCACTTTGCATTGTCTTTCTGCAGCATGTGGAACAAATATGTGTCCTTGGAAACATGGCCAATGTTGACAACTATGGACATTGTGCAAGCAGAAATGCAAAAATTAAGTGAAAAACAGGCTTTAATGTGTCTGTGGTATTTCCTGTTGTCCCATTGTGGCCTAAAAAAATGATTGCACTGTAAAACCCAAGACGAAAGAAGAGAAAAGTCATAGTAAAGGAATAAAAAAAATAAAAAAAAACACCTTAATAGTAAGAATATATAAATGAAAAAAAATTAATTTTTTTTTTTATTCTCAACATTACTGCTGTGTTCCCCTATCAGCAGTAAGGGAAATTAAACCAATAAGGGTACCTGTATCTAGTGTTTGATTTATCCCCTAACCAGTGATATCTGCTCAACAAAATATGATAGAAAGATACTTTAATAATAGTCTTCATACCTTATTGTCCCAATTATAGGCCGCACCAGATTATAAGCTGCACCCCTAATTAAAAAAAAAATATTCGGGGGGGAAGTGCGACCTATAAATCATTTGGTTAAATATATTGGTGGCAAATGCTTTCTCTTTTCTAAAGGCATGTAGACTACCTTTTGTAGTTTCAGTAATGGCTGACTCATTATGCCAACAAAGTAAAATATAGCTGCTTACTACTTTCTACTTCAAAAATAATTTGATTTTATAACCTCAAGAAGAAAGGTGTATAATTCATGAAATAGGATGTACACATTATACAAACTACATCTATCTCAGTTCTGAAATGATTCAGTCATGTCTGTATCTCGCTTCCTAGCACCTGATCAAATCTTCCTGATTTATTTTATTTTATTATTCACATTGGAAGACATTTGTCAGTCCAGTTTTATTATTATAATTATTAGAAGTGAAATGGTACACGCATTATATGGAACAGATAAATTACCGTCTTTTTTTGATTCCCATGCCGGTTACCATGGCTGCGTGAAAATTACAGCTATTTCTAAATAAAGAGTTTTGACGTTGACTCAAAATAAATTTGGCATTTAGAATGTTGTTCGTTAGATATTTAGTATTCGGAACGCGACAGGTAAGAAGCTTTATGAATAGAGCTCTATGGCTGGTTAATGCTCTAACAGACCCATGTCATTTGATAACACTGAATAAAGTATACCATCATTTTTCTATTCTATCTTTGACAATACTTTGTGAACATGATCCATCATGCGCTATCGAAGCAACGAAAAACAGGTGAGCGCGTAAGCGCCCCTCCTCTCTCCCAAAGGCACAAATGTAGCGTAGATCGACAATGAGTATAAAATATTCAGCTCATTGAGACAAAATAAATAAAATCCAAGCAGAGAGAAGCCCAGTCTCACGCATTTTGCCGCGAGGCTTAGTAATGGACACATGTTTAATCATAGACCCTATGATTAAGCCTCACTGCGAAATGCGTCAGAGTAGGCCTTTCTCTGCTGTGATTTGATTTAGCTTGTCTTTTTTGTTGATTTATTTACCTGTGGCTTGGAATCCCGCTAGTAGCTGCAGTCTGTATTTAATACTTGCTGGTTTTCTGCTATTCCATTAGGCTCCTTTGCTTTATTATTAAGTTTTTGTTTTCAGGAGCTATATTATAAACAGCCAGTCTCAAATTGTTATTTAAAGGATCCTGGCAGTCAATTCAGTTGTTTGGCAACCACATATCCCATGATGCTCTGTCAGCCATATGACTATGGGATATGTAGTTTCCAAACATCTACAGTGCCAACTTCTCATCACTGCTCTAGTTAAGTTATAAGTGAGATGAATAAGATAACTATCCTTAATAAATGTATTGTTTTCTCATGGGAACTTGCATCCAACATTGTTCTTTTCCTTTGCTACATAGATGAGTGGGATGATCAGTAGTATTTTACATTTATATGTGTCAAAAAGGCAAGTCCTTTTCAAGTAGCAATGGTTCTATAAGGAAAGCAAACCTCCCACCCAAGACTCTAAACAACATGTCCGCCCCCTGAGAGTGCTAAGCAAAGAGCGTTCAACGCCGTATTTTATTGTGCATTCTCTCATTAAAGCTTTTTTTTTTTTTATTCAAAATGTCTACACTTGATGCAATCTTTCAACTAAACATGACTTCATTTTTTGACAGTCGGACCCCTTCTACTTGGAAACCCTAATACCTAGGCGTCCAACGGTGGCCCTCCAGCTTTTTTTTTTGTACTACAACTACCATAATCCCCTGCCATTCTAAAAAGCTGGTGGGGAATTATGGGGGTTTGAAGTTCTGCAGCAGCGGGAGGGCCGCAGTTGGACGCCTATGCCCTAGTAAGTAATTGTCGCGTTCTGCTACTTGAATTACCTTTCCCAGTGAGTAATTGAGACATTCCAACACAAGAGGGAGACAGAGAACCAGCATTGTTTTCCGTACATGGACATCGACATGGATCATCCTGACAGTGGCTGATATCATAATCACATTCCAAATAACATGACTAAGTCTTATGAAGAACAACTATTTTTTCCTTGCTCCTTAGATGCCCATTGGAAATACATTTGGAAAAAAAATATTTAAAATAAAGTCACTTGTGGAACGGAAACAATGAACTAATCCTGACCATCGAGATCTTTTCAGCACCTGATGTTTTGAAACATAGGCTGTGCCAGCGCAAACCTAACCAAAATATATACGGAATAAACGCAGATTAAAAACAAAAGGAAATCAATATGTTTCTTAGGAAATTCTTTTGTATAAATAGTAGAGGTGTTAGTGAAAAAAGGTAATATGTGTCTATTTAAATAGTGTGAAAAACAAAGCAAACAATTAACTAGATGTGAACAAATAATGAATAACACGGCTTCCAAACAATACTTATATTTCAAGTGGACATATTCAGGTGGAATTGATTAAAGGTCTGGTGTATGGTGGAGGTACCCAAAAAACAAGCCAAAAAAAAAGTGTTCTCCATTTCCAAAATTCTTCTTCATATGATGGATGATAGGATAGAATTGTACTCACAAAACTTGAGCAGTGTACTGCTCTCTCAAAGCGTATGACTGAGATCCACAGAAGTTGTCTGAAGTCCTATTGATCTTCCTTTAGTATTATTACAGCAACTCAGCACGCGTGTACCGTGGCATATAAGTGAGGGGAACAGGGGAAAGAAACACCACAATAGTGAAGTACAATAAAGAACAGATTTATTAGAAATAGAATAAACAGGCTTACTTAAAAAGTAGCTCACAATATGCTCTGTATCAGCTACAACAGCTGATCAAAACGGAAAGAGTCCTCTACAAGCCTTTGCTTACTGTTCTATGTGTTCCTATGCAGATCTGTATATCCAGCCGTCAAACACTCTCAGTATGAGGAAGTCACGGAGAAGAGAGGGCGTGTCAGACGCGTTTCGCCTGGCCTGGCTTCTTCATGGTCAGACCCCCCTCCGTCGCACCATCCTTCTTTTATACTAATCTCTGTGGACACACCCCATATCAGCTACAAATGTTGGTTCATTATTCAAATCTCATTTCATGAGCGTGAAATAAATCAAATACTTTTCCTGTGTGAGTGCATCTTAGAGCTTCACAGCAATACATCTCACAGTAATGTGTGGTATGTGAGTGAATCACAGAGCTCCACAGCAATACATCTCACAGTAATGTGTGGTGTGTGTGGGCATCATAGAGCACCCCACAGCAATACATCTCACAGTAATGTGTGGTGTGTTAGTGCATCATAGAACCCCACAGCAATACATCTCACAGCAATGTGTGGTGTGTGAGTGTATCATAGAGCTCCACAGCAATACATCTCACAGTAATGTGTGGTGTGTGAGTGCATCATAGAGCCCCACAGCAATACATCTCACAGTAATGTGGTGTGTGTCAGTGTATCACAGAGCTCCACAGCAATACATTCCACAGCAATGTTTGGTGTGTGAGTGTATCATAGAGCTCCACAGCAATACATCTCACAGTAATGTGTGGTGTGTGAGTGCATCATAGAGCCCCACAGAAATACATCTCACAGTAATGTGTGGTGTGTGAGTGCATCATAGAGCACCCCACAGCAATACATCTCACAGCAATGTGTGGTGTGTGAGTGCATAATAGAGCCGAACAGCAATACATCTCACAGCAATGTGTGGTGTGTGAGTGCATCATAGAGCACCCCACAGCAATACATCTCATAGCAATGTGTGGTGTGCGAGTGCATCATAGAGCTCCACAGCAATACATCTCACAGCAATGTGTGGTGTGTGTGCATCATAGAGCTCCACAGCAATACATCTCACAGCAATGTGTGGTGTGTGAGTGCATCATAGAGCACCCCACAGCAATACATCTCACAGCAATGTGTGGCGTGTGAGTGCATCATAGAGCCCCACGGCAATACATCTCACAGTAATGTGTGGCGTGTGAGTGCATCATAGAGCCCCACAGCAATACATCTCACAGCAATGTGTGGTGTGTGAGTGCATCATAGAGCTCCACAGCAATACATCTCACAGTAATGTGTGGTGTGAGTGCATCATAGAGCCCAACAGCAATACATCTCACAGCAATGTGTGGTGTGTGAGTGCATCATAGAGCCCCACAGCAATACATCTCACAGTAATGTGTGGTGTGTGAGTGAATCATAGAGCCCCACAGCAATACATCTCACAGTAATGTGTGGTGTGTGAGTGCATCATAGAGCCCCACAGCAATACATCTCACACTAATGTGTGGTGTATGAGTGGATCATAGTGCCAAATTCCAACACAAACAAAACAAGACCACTCTTTGACGCAATCACATACTCTTACCAGTTTATTCTACATAGTTTGCCAGATCCAGGCAAATACACTATACCCAATATAGATTGCCAGATACAGAGTAGTATAGTATACCTCCAACCAATATATAGTTAGCCAGTCACAGACAGTGTTACTATCTAGCTCTTATCTGTATACTTTGTTGCACAAATGCTCTTTATAAAACTAAAGATGAGAACAGGCTAGAGTGAATACGAAAATAAAAATTCCAATGTAAACATGTTATTTCTTGTGATATAGCACTTTAATATTCATAGTTTCTAGAACAGTTCTGGCCTTGTCATACGCTTTTATAATATATTATTTAAACATTAACAGTAAACTGCTTATTTAGGCAATGCAATAATAAATAGGAGAATTATACAAATCTTACATTTTGTATGCATTTAATTATTCCGGGGCTTGACATAACATGGCTAATTAATCAAACAAAAGTTTCATTCTAGAAAAGGCCATCACTCATATTAAACCAATTATTTAAAATTCATTGTTTGCAATGACTGAAAGAAAACTCTTTGGAATCTTTATAATAATATTGAGTTGAGCAAAATGAAAATTAATTGTAGCAAATGTAATACTGTTGTGAAAACAAAAAAAAAAACCCATAAACTATAATAGCTTTAACATTAAAAAAAACATTTAAAAGATATAAGAATGTGCTCAATAGATAGAGAACTGCCGGGAATTGAGATGGGAATTTCAAACTTAAGGTCAGAGTATTTTTTTGGAATCTGGCTACTTTGGCCTTGTACACCAATTCACACCTTGCGGTGCAAGCCGGCTCCACTTACTGGCAGATAACTGGGCTCGTGAAAAATGTGGGTAGAGGGTGCTCCAAAAAGCTGTTTGAGACAGGAGATGATTGAGAAAAATGGACACGCCTTGTGTTAATGTGTGGTGTGTGAGTGTATCACAGAGCTCCATAGTAATGGAAGTACCTTGAGTGATGGATCCCTGAGCTCACAGGATGGGAGGTGGTGTAGCTGGGTCTGTTGCAGATGAAGAATAATTCAATGTTAATGTTTAGTACATAGTGTTGGGTGCAGAACCTTTCACATTCTTAGTCGGCTTCATACATGAAAGAGGGAATTGCATGAAAAGGTGAGTGGAGTTACCAAGTCCTGGCCATATGACCAAATAATCATTCTGAAGAGCTGCTGATACTGAGGATGTTTTCAAGTCATCTATTCTGGCCATAACTTGGGATTTTCCATGCCATTATCTCTGTTATGAATCTGTTGCAATGCAGGTAACATGCACATGTATTTGTAAGTTTCACTTACCGTAGACAGGAGAGCTAGTTGACACCAAGGCCAGATGGGCCGCCTGACCTGTCGATGTCCGAGGAGGAGCTGACAGATCTTCCGTGTCCTGTGCAGGCCATGGGGACTCGTGAACAGATGCTGTACATGTTCCTCCTCTGAGAAACTCTGCTTGTACCTCGGCCTTGGCTTCCCCCCTTCTCTTACTACCACTGTCCTGGTCCGTCCTGCCCTGGTCCCTGGCTTGTCAATGGTCTATTCTTATTTTCTTTCAATGCTGCCTGCTAATCCCCCTATCTAATGGTGGTCTGGACAGGTGCTAATTATGCAAACATTCCTCAACAGTGATTGGGTTTCAGCTTATTCACCTATCATTTGTTTTGATTTCATGAACCTTGGGCGATTTCCTATGGGTCTTTCATTCCCCTCCTACCCCCCCCCCCCCTTAGGATTTTGGATTCTTCCCAGAATTTCTGGGCCATTTTTTCTGTGTCCAAAATCTCCCTTACGCGTTTGAGGCTACCACTTTGGTGCGTTCCAGGGACATATTGGCCGGATCGGGTTTCGGAAGATGTCGGTGTGGAATCTACACCATTTCTAGTAGACCCTTTCGAAAATATACGTCAAATTTATGATTAGCCTATACTCCATGCAGATAAATATATTGTACAATATAATTCCAAATAAAGGGTTAACTTACATGCACAGCCTTCTCCCAAGCATCCCCTATTAATTGTAGCATTGACCAATTTCCTTTTAAGAACTGCTGCCCCAGTGCGTCAAATTAATGTGCATCGTAAAGCTTTTCCAAACAATATTTTATGTGGAAAACCTTTTCAGTTGGCTTAATGCTTTAGGTTAGTCAGCGTGAAAACCTTTTCCGTAATAAAAGAAATCATGCTGGTATTTTTTTTATGGAGTTGAAAATACCTTGTTTTTTTGTTGAGTTTTTTTTTTGGTGCTGATTAGAAGGGGCTTTTACAAAATCACCCCCTTGCTGTGAAATAGAATTGTGTTCTCATGCCCCGTTTTCTTTCTCCACTTTGACTGAAACGCCACATTCCATCATTAATTTACTTTGAATTTTTTTTTTTTACATTTTTTTTTATATAAAAATAAATTGTGTTTTATGCAGTGGATGATTCTCCACTTTTATAGAACCAACACTGCTAAAGGAAAGTAAATGGTGATCGTTTTATGTTTGCGAATCATTCATTCTATGGAGCCGTTTAAATGGGGATTTAGGGGGCTCGGGCAAGTCTGTAAGTCTAATAGATAGGATCACATTAAAAATGTACAAGTCTGCACTGCCTCTAATTTGAATGCAATCAAGCTTTTATTGTGGCCATCTATTGTGTCAGGTTATTTAAATGAAAAGTCTCTAGCTGTAGGTCGTAGAAGATAATTTACAGTAAAACAATCAATTAGGTTTCTTTATGCTGGATATGTGGTCAGGGCCAGCGAGAAGCTTATTTACTGGGAGTGGGAACAGAGTGGGACAAATTGTCCAGTGTGCCAGCCAGTTGGGCGTACTTTCTGTTTAACCACCCCTTTTCAACATGTCCCATGTGCCTGTCGTCAGCACCCACCAAAGAAGACGTGAACACCAGGGTTGGGAAGGGAGGGTGGTGTGGTAGCAGGGATAGGCAAATGCAAGGATTTTGAAAGACCATGACAGACCCAGAGAAATGTTGGTTCCTACTCCGGCCTGGTAGTGGTGCCACTAGGTATGGAACATCGCTGGGGCCAGATACTACCAAACAAAGCAGAGTTTTTTCAATAGACTAATCTGTATAATTTGGATGGGATGGACCTGTAAGGTAATGACTACCTTGCAGCATACATGGGGACTTGCTAGATTTGCTTTATAGGCGTTGGATCGGTCAGGGCCTTTGCCAGGTCTGGAGTCTCAGTGCAGGGATGGATGAGGAGTTTGTCTGCTTACCACAATTCGTAGGTACAGGTCTTAGAAAAGATAAAGGGACAGAAAGCAACATGGGCTGCAGTAAGGACAAAGGATAGACCACCTCACTACAAACACCCAGTTAGTAAAGAGGTGGGGCTACTTATAAGGCAGGGCAATCAGCAAAGTCTAGCTGACACCACTGAGAGAAACAACAGTACAAAACAAGGGTAGGGTGACCACTAGAGGTAAAAAGGGGACTATGACCAGAGAACTAGAATATTATACACATGGGTCGGGGAGTCTGAGTATAACCTTGACAGGGTCTCATAAAAAAAAAAGAGCTGGCACTCAATACCAATGCAGAGTTCTCTTTGTGGGTGCAAAGGGGAGTCCTATTTAGGCAACTGCCCCCTTTTTGTTTAAACAGAAAGACTGGGTCGTCAGGCCTACACATATAAGTGGTTCCCAAGATCAAGATGGCTTTACTGCGAAAGACAGCAGTTACGTATTCAGTCATCTCAAGGCTTACAGTAAGACATCTCCTATCTAGAGTAAAATATCTACCGACTTCACAGGTATAAACATGTCAATTTCAAAAGACAAAACATGATGGGCAATTCACTGGGAGCGTGTAATGCTCTGAACACATAATATTTGGATGGTAATAGGTGATATACCCTCTAAAACTTTTTTTTAATCAGTACAAGTAATACAGTTATTATCCTTCAATCAATAATACTTTTTTTTTTTTGAGTCTTTTTTTTTTTTTGAGTCTACCTTTCTGTAGAATTTGCGTTGCCTTCTCTACCATTCACTGCCTTCGAAAATATATATTTACGTTTGAAATCTATTGTGTTTTTTTTAAATGATTTTAAACAATCTTGTTGATTGTTCTTCTGAAATACAACAATACACTTCACCCGGGGCTTCGAAATTAGTCGTAAAAACCATCAATGAATTACTATATTGTTAACATTTAACAAAATTTTATTATGGGGCATAGAAATAAAGGTCACATGAAAAATGTAATCTTCGGAAGCATCTACGTTAATAAAGGACAGAGTTACTGTTTGCACATAATGTCTTTGCATAAAAATTTATAATTTTTTTAACGCTTTTATTTTGCCCTGCTGGGCATTTTAAATGTGCTCGTGTGTGTATAATTATAATATAGTCATAAAATGTTGTAATTTAGACACTGGCCACTGTGAGCTATTAAATCTGAAGAATAATGGTGAAGATGTACAGCTTTTGTTTTTATTCTGCAGTTTCGGTGATGTCAGCACAGCGAAAGTCAATATTTGTTTTTATTATATAGAAATGTAATTTTTTTTTAGTCTTTTTTTTTAAAGTAGTGGGAATTATACGATTCCTTTTAAAATAGTTTTAATAGAACAGCAAAATTTATATTTCATATAAATGGTACATATAGCACATAAACAAGTATGCACAGATAAAACATTAAACATAGATATCCTGTATATGTTGTAAGTTGCCTAAGGTTCCATCAAGTAAAAAGAAACAAAATGTGGTTATTTTAAAATCCAAGAGATTACTTAACACGGTGTGTGGCTTAACAATGACTATCACAAGCCCGTTCTATCTATGTATAATGGTAGACAAAAAATGGGCATCATCAACGACATTGATAACATCTCATAAATACTTCCTAAATGATCTCACCAATGACATCACAGCACCAAGACACTTCCTAACCAACTTGGGGCCTCACTGAGATCCTAAAAATATTAAGACTCTGTATTAGGTTCCTTCTGAATGAGAAACCTTGCATATATATTAATTAGAGAGAGAATCTATATACAAGAACAAAGAGTTGAGTATATGTGTGTGAGTTATTGCACATCTACACATTAATACTGTCTTTAGTGTATTATTAATATATAATGTAATGTAGGCTGGGCAGGTCCCCAGGATCTGCTTAGCTCCTTATTTTTAGCTGGGTGACTCTGCCCCTATTTGGCTGGAGTTGGGGGGGGACATTGCAAAAACGTAGAAACTATGTTAAGTGACGTTCCAGGGGAGGGTCAGAGAGTAATATCTCCTGTAACTCCCCAAGACCAGCGATAACCATGCGGATCACCTAGAGCAGTGCTTCTCAAACCTGTCCTCAGGACCCCCCAACGGTCCAGGATTTAGGGATTACCCAGTTGTGTTTAAATAAGAATATGTAGAACACCTGGTGTGGTTGCTTAATGGTTAGGGAACCACACCAGGTGTACATACTCTTAATTAAACACAACTGGGTAATCCCTAAATCCTGGACAGTTGGGGGGTCCTGAGGACAGGGTGGGAAACCACTGACCTAGAGACTCCATGTAAATCCTCACATATGTAGAGATTTGAATTCACTTGGGAGGGGCGTTTAGTCTATAAAGACAGAATGGGGGGCTTCAGTCTGGCATCTGAGTTCTTGTCTCACTTCAGGGAGACGTGCCAAATGCATTGGTTAGTCACTAGGTCAGGGGCAGGCAATGTTTGGCATTTCCCTTGATGCTTTGCCATGATTTTGCCTGTAAGAGCATTATGGGAGATGCAGTCCACAACACCGGTGGTTGCCTACCCTCTGTTATGTACATATAAAATGTGGTGACCTCTGTGTACCCCACAGCGATGCATCATGCCTCCTTGCAAATATCCCTTGGATTGTGGTCATTAACTTTCCAGGGTTATTGTTCAGCCCATGGTAAAAAGGCTATGGAAATGTAAAATGTATTTATAATGAGGCTGTACATTTGGTACCGCCTCAGATTTACTATATGGCATCTATAGAATGCAGCTGTGCATGTTTAAGATGCATTTAAAACGTTGGTGACTATATTTATTTTTAGACCCTGGTGTCATTAACATCACCTGAGGTCCACCCTTAATACTTTATGTCTTAATTCAGCTCTAAAACAGAAACCCACTATATTTTTTTAATAATGACCCATGGCAATGGAAATCTAAGTTCTATCTTTCAAGGAGACATGTTTGAAATGGTGTCACTAATTACTATTGAGAGGGGTGCTGTGCACACTCTATAGTCTCAGCTGGGAGAAAGCTGTGGATCAGGTGTATTCAAATCTTGGCTCATGCTTCCTTTTCCAGCTTATAATATGCTTTTAAGAAACCCCAGGTGGCTGAGCTCACTCACATCCATCAGGGCATGCCACATATCACAAGAGCTTTCAGATAGCAGTAATAATTTATATGATAACAGTGTGAATTTGCTGTCGTACCAAATGTAGTCTGAAAACCATATACTCTAAAGGCAAAACATGCAATGGACAATTGACCCTGGCTGGTGCCGACTTGCTCAGCCAATACCATTGAGAATTTGTTTGGGGGATTGGGATTTTGATGAGCAGGTGTGATATTAAGCAGTTTTTTCTAAAGTGAAGCCTTAGCTAAGACTTCTGTGTTGATTGGCTACAGTATTAAACAGTTGAGTCTCAAATAATCTCAACGGCTTGAGATAGAAGATACCCAACTGTTATAATACTAATACTGTAGCCAATTAACAAAGAATGTTTGGCTAAGAAACCTTTAGAAAGCTGCTAAATTGCATTCGATGATTTTTTTTATTTTTTATCTCCTCTGCTTTAGGTAGAAGAGACTCAACTGTTTAATACTGTAGCTTTATGGTAAAAATGACCCTCACCAGATTAAAATGCCATTGTGGATATTGGTTGTTCACGACTTAATACAGAAGGGAGGTGATGTTGTCCTGTTTCCCACCATCTACTGGCATGGCTAGATATTCCATCATAGATATCCCACCCAGTTCCCAATGTTCCTTGGCAGCCGAGGTTTTCTGGATTTATTCCAGTTCTATCAACCACCAACTTATTCTGAGAGATCCACTCCTACGGCAACCTGGACATTTTAGGAAATACCCAGAATTCCTTGACTGTTGGGGAGCCCTGTCGTGTTTTGGGGAGCACCCCATTAGGTAATGCAGGCACATCCATGCAGTACCTGATTGAACAACCCTTCAAGTATTAGATGGGTTTACCACACATTTCAAAGAAATCTGCTGCACTTTATCTGGAGATGTAAATCCACTGCAATGTCCTTGACTGCAATGTCAATCTATTTTTAGGGTCCTCAGCTGGCTTTGAGGCTCATTTCTTCATTAATGGTTCCTATGGACTCTTCCCTGGTGATCAGCAGTGTTAAGGTAGTTGTAGGTCCTTCCGGCTATGGAGCTGGTACTGTGCAAGCAGCCGCACTCTGGTCTGATAAGTCCCGAATTAACACGGGACTTATCAGACCAGAGTGCGGCACAGTAGAGCAGACCAGAAGTAGCAGAGGCCTATAGCTCCATTGCATGTGAGGGCATCACTCTAGTTATATAGTAACTGTTCCCCCATTAGTGTGTACCAGAGGCTGCTGTCTCACCCTCATTACCGCTCGGTGAAATTCCCCATTTCCCAAGGAAGAAGCAAGAATCATTATTGTGCAAATAATAAAAAAGAACAATTTGCAAGTAAATGTCAAATGTGTCTAAGGTTCCATTAGTGTAAAGTAATCTCTGCAATATACATAACTAGTTAGTGTCATGATTCCCAACATCAGGTAATCTCCCATCATGCTCCTATATCCATAATGCTGGCATAGCATCAAAGGAAATGTAGTCCAGAACATCTGGAATTCCCAATGTTGAATACTGCTTTTGACAACTTATTGTATCAGCCCATACGATTGTACGTGTATGGGAGGCGGAAGAGAGAATAGAGTGGGAATTTTCAAAACTATCTCAGATATAAAACAGGGTACCACTGCTGCTCATCCCTAGCAATTCAGACTTGTGTGAGTGAATCAGCAATAACAGTGGTGTTTCTATTGTATGGTATGATTTCTTTCACTGCTCGTTTGTCTGTCATAGGGCAGGTATGTATGGAACCCAGAAGCAGGGTAACTGCACACCTGTACAATAGAACACTACCCAACAGACTGTGATGACAAACACCGCAGGAATAGTGTGAGAGCACACAGCAAAAAAAGTAACACAAGGGGATGAGAAGCTGAGGTCAGAGGGTCCAGGGGTGAATGCAGGTAGCACAGGATCAAAGCCTAAAAAACAGCAGAGGGGCAGAAGCCAAAAAATAAAATACAAGCTCACAGGTCACAGAATAACTGAGAACTGAACCATGGTTCAGGCAGGTTATTATACTTAACCGGGAGCAGGTGCTGGTGTGTAGTGTGGATGATCAGCAGACGGGCTCGCTGCAACAGGCCAGACTCAGCAGGGTGGCACAGAGCTGGTATGAAAAGTGCTAGTGGCAGACAGACAAGGAGTATGCACACAGACCAAAGGGGGCTGACATTACAGGACCGTTATTTCTATAGTACATTCTTATTGCATGACAATAAATCTCACATTCATATCACAGCAGCTTCTTAACAATTCATCACCGAATGGTGCTTTGGTCTTTAACTACCAAACCACTCAAATACCATTTTGGAGTCCCTGACCCGAACTACGTAGTTACCAGTAGCCAGTAAATCTAGCCTGAGCTAGATGGGCGTGTGTTCAAAAGGACGTTCTAATCACTCCGCATGGTTGTTTGGGCCATGTCTGTCATGGTGAGATAGAACATCCTTTTGAATTAAGAGGTTAAGCTAGGGTTGGATTTTTGTTTTTGGACCTGTCTCTCTCTCTATCTGTCTTCTCCAACAACGTGCAACATTCCTGATTTTACACTATTTTTTCTGATCATGATTTTACTGTACAAATATATAATAATAATATTTTTTTTTTTTTAAAGTATCAATTTAATTGTCATGTCCCTTTATCACTCATCTGGCACTGTAAGGAATAAAAGTGAAAAACCAAAGATTTATTGCTCAGGAATAAGAATAGACATAAGGGATTTGGATTCATGAATGTTTCATTTTGGCTGACTCGCATTATACACAACTGCTACAGAAAGAGCATGTTAAATATGACAGGCCAGCTCCAGTGATGGATGTACATTAATAGCATCTATCATAGACATTTAATTGGTGCAAGCTCCTGAAACTATTTAAATGGGTTGCATGGAAGATAGAATGATTGCTCTGCGTTTATCATCCACAGAAATAGAGAAACACTTGGATGCAGGACAAATGATGTATTGATATCTGGTCCTATAATATAGGCACTGCAGGGCTTTTTCTCCCAGGATGAGCACACAAGGAAGGAAAACAAAACCACTCTCTAAGGTCTTCACTATATTCTGCTTAATGGACCCTTATTTGGAGAACTGAGAAAGGAGTAGCCTGGTTCAAATCCCATCGCAATGCTTTGCAATGATCCTGGGTAGGAAGGGATACACAAAGTGTCTGTACAATGGCAATGTGGCAAGGTCCATGAAGAACATCATTAACTTGTCCATCACACAGGCCAGTAAATGTCTACCAGATACCAATGTGGTATATACCACTGCTGGAAAGGGTCATTTTAAAGGGACTATAAGAGCGAAACATAGTTTTACTGTGATTGGAGAAAGGAAAAAACTATTGAAAATGATCATGTGTTGGCTGCTTTACAAGCAAATGCCTAAATTAGGAAAAAAACAAGTTTTAAATGTATCTGTGGAGTCTCCTGTTTATGACATCACCAGTGGCTTGATATGCAAATTACACATTTCCCATTAAAAAAACAGTTTATTTGCAAATAGAAACATAGAATGTGTCGGCAGATAAGAACCATTTGGCCCATCTAGTCTGCCCAAATTTCTAAATACTTTTATTAGTCCCCCGTTCCCGGTCTTATAGCTAGGATAGCCTTGTGTCTATCCCACGCATGCTTAAACTCCTTCACTGTGTTTACCTCTACCACTTCCGCTGGAAGGCTATTCCATACATCCACTACCCTCTCAGTAAAGTAATACTTCCTGATATTACTTTTAAATCGTTGCCCCTCTAATTTAAGACTATGTCCTCTACTTGTGGTAGTTTTACTTCTTTTAAATATACTCTCTTCCTTGACACATTTAAGACCCATGTATGTCTCTCACGCTCTCTCTCTGTCTCTCTATATATATATATAGAGAGAATATATCTATCTATAGAATATGTCTATCCGCGAAACCAGCACTCAGCCTTTGATTGCTAAATTAAATGGTCCTCTGCCCAGGTGCAATCTCAAGTTACCAAAAGTCCTGATAAAATAGAGGAGCTCACAGGTCTTTGCAAATCACATCACTAAGGTGGCTTTTTTAAATATTAAAATTTTTTAGTCCACACTGTGGACTTTTATCAAGACACAAGTCATTTTGAATATCTATCTATCTATCTATCTATATATATATATATATATATATATAGTTTATTTAAAACTGAATTATTTGCTGGAAGCTACACAGTTAAAAAAAAATCCAGAGAATTTAGCTTTAATGTTATATGGTAATTTACAGTGTTCCATTAATTTGCATTGTCTATCATTTAAAATGTCACCATAGCGGAATTAAAACCCTGTTGGTCTAATTTGTTTGTGTTATTCCTTTGACAACCGGGGTCCAGGAAATCCCTATAACTCACAGATTCAGACCTTTTCATCAATCCTCCAGGACACTTATATTACGTGGTGTAAATAAAAAGTAGGAAATGTCATAAAAAAATCTAATAAAATTATATGACTATTAATGCCACCATCATAAAAAAAAAACCTTGCTATGTATTTAATGGCATGTGGGATGTTCAACAAGTGATTCTAAATACAAAGTGAAATCTTTTACA
The DNA here is from genome assembly GCA_036172795.1 of Pelodytes ibericus. Lineage (NCBI taxonomy): Eukaryota > Metazoa > Chordata > Amphibia > Anura > Pelodytidae > Pelodytes > Pelodytes ibericus. The sequence goes on along the minus strand of CM069868.1, from coordinate 37,680,542 downwards.
CCAAGGCAGTAAACGGCAGCATACTGGGACTCATCTTATGTAATTAAACTCTATGGGTCCCGCTAGAACTACTGTAAAAAAATCTATTGTTTTAGCTACATTAATGCTGGCTAACCTTCATGTATTTATGTAAAGACCATTGGTTTTACCATTTTTTTTAAAATCTCAGATTAAAAAAAATAGTACAACGAATACTCTTGAAATCTAAACTGCATTTTGAATGGTTGCCAAAATATTCCAGCCAATAAGAACACAGCTAGAATTCATGGTCACTGACCAGATACTAGTTTAATCAATGGCAGCCTCTGTCTGCTGTAAAATCTGGATTTCCAGGAGTATTAGAAAGTAAAATAGATAAACCCTCTGAGTTAATTTGCTGTTTTCTTTTATATAATCTGTGCATGTGTTGAAGCACTGCATTATCTTTAGGATTTATTAGTACACTAATCCAAGCAATGCCCATAGTTTCTGAAACTTGTGGTTGAATTTGTGAGAATAGACAGTCCACAGAAGAAATCAAAGCAATACAAAATACACTAAAAAGAATAAGTTACAAACTGACTCATCAACATCAAAGTCATCATAGCCAGGCAGCACTAAAGACCCATTGTAGTTTTTGTTCCATAAAAACTTTGCTGTTTATCATGAAGTTTTGACCTCTGCCAGTGAGACATATGTCTTCTAATAAACTTGGAAGGCCATTTATAAACAATTCTGAATGACATGGAATCCCAAGAGTCTCTGTTAATTGTTAAATGTTGCATTTATAACAAATGTATGCATTCTATTCTATATTTAGAACTTTATAAGTAAACTAGAAGTCATGACTTTCCACTTAGTATAAAGAGAATTAGATCAGTTCCTGATTCCACCGCTTAATTGTCAAGTATTGTTTATATATGTCAAATGAATTAAGCGACAAATACAAAGGTCAGCATGTTTTGAAGACATGACTGCGGATAACCTCAACATGTGGTGATTTAGCTGCAATACTCTTATATATTTATTGAGACTGGATCTGCCAAAGTGCATGGATTTCTTCATAATCAGCTAACTATTGGGTTTCTTGAAACTAAGTGGGATATCTAAAAAAAAGGGTGGACCTTGTCTAGTTTTTGGCACATATTATCACAATACTCATCCTACATATTAATTTGACACATACATAAATGTATTTAAATACTCTGAATCTAGCTGTTTATGAAAATCTGTTTTTGAGTCATTAATTAGTTCTAGAAACATAGAAACATAGAAACATAGAATGTGTCGGCAGATAAGAACCATTCGGTCCATCTAGTCTGCCCAATTTTTTAATTTTTTTTTGAGTACTTTTATTAGTCCCCAGTTCCCGGTCTTATAGCTAGGATAGCCTTGTATCTATCCCACGCATGCTTAAAGTCCTTGACTGTGTTTACCTCTACCACTTCTGCTGGAAGGCTATTCCATGTATCCACTACCCTCTCAGTAAAGTAATACTTCCTGATATTACTTTTAAATCTTTTCCCCTCTAATTTAAGACTATGTCCTCTAGTTGTGGTAGTTTTTCTTCTTTTAAATATACTCTCTTCCTTTACTGTGTTGATTCCCTTTATGTATTCTACGCAATCTAAATTGGAATTAACTTGTAACAAGCATATTAAATCAACACAGTTGAATAATTCGTGCTGCAAAATATCAACTGGAGAATAGTACTATTGTCAAAGTGCACACCAGATTAGGATGTCAGAGAGAACACTACTGCTAACAGTGATTAACAAAATTGAAACAAATACACTACTGTTCAAAAGTTTGGGATTGGGTTGTTGAAAAATTAAAATAACGCCAAATGGATCAGAAATACAGTGTAGACATTTTTAGTGTTGTAAATCACTATTGTCGCTGGAAACGGCTGAATTTGAACGGAATAACTACATAGGCTTACAGAGGCCATTTATCAGCAACCATCACTCCTGTGTTCCAATGCCACATTTGAAAAGGTCAATTGATCATTAGAAATTTTTGCAATTATGTTAGCACAGCTGAAAACAATTGTGCTGATTAAAGAACCAATAAAACTTGCATTCCTTAGACTAGATGAGTATTCGGAGAAGAAGCATTTAGGTATTCAATTATAGGGCTAGAATGGACAGAAACAAAAAACTTTCTTCTAAAACTCATCAGTCGGTTATTGTTCTAGGATAATTAATGCTATTCCATGCGAAAAATTGCCAAGAAACTGAAGATCTCGTACAAAGCCGTGTACTACGCCCTTCACAGGACAGCGCAAACTATCTCTAACCATAGTAGAAAGAGGAATGGGAGTATCTTCCAGATTAACACCAGCATAGAAAGCTTAACTCCAAAAAGGAGTCAATGACCACAACACCTATTTAAAACCTGAAAAGGAAAAATGTTGGTGTGGAAAGCTTGTCACAGGTTCAGATACTATCCATGTCTAATATGATGCATACAAAACACCAATGAGCATGCTTCAGTGCAGTGCAAGTGAATAAGATGTAAGTAACTACACATATTATTTCACAGTATACAATGTCCAATGTATTGATGTATTCATGACTGCTTACAGGTGAGCAAAGACTGACCTATCTCAGCTCTCTTACTTTTCTCCTATTTTTTGTGTGCTCCACAAGGCTGAATTAGCCAAAGGGTCAAAGTGTCATCCTTGTCAGTGTATACCCTTGCATTTCCCAGTAAATTCTTTATATTGTGGTTGGTATAATCTTGTAATCATATGTCTATTTTTTTTAGTATGGAAGTACATTTTTTTATTTTTTTTACAAGATCTATGTAATACTTCAAATTGACATTTTAAATGCTTTGATGCAAAAATGTCTTTCTTTCTTATAATAAGCAATAAAACGCAGCCCAGCAAGGTACAAACATCTTGCAAACAACATCGACATTTTGCTACTTTTTTTTTCAAGTAATAACACTAGTCAATCAAAGTGCATTAAATTAGCGATAGTTATTGTTTATTCAAACGCTTAATTATAAATACTGGAGATTGCAGGCAATGTAAATGTGCGGCGCTGAGCTGTCCATGGTGCTGAACTGTCCATAGTGCTGAAGTCCAGCCGACTCTGGTGTGACAGCTGAAGGATGGATGGAACGTTGGGTACCACGGATGAAGGATCTGTATCACTTATCAGCATAGAATTTGCCGGGACAGGGCATCTCCCAGGAGATGCTGATCCTGTACCTTTTTGCGCAGCCTCAATCCCTCCTTGGAAAATGGCGTTGAACAATTTCCTTTTCGCCCAGTGCATCCTCTATTTCTTGGCTTTTATATTCAGCTTCATTACCATCGTCCCCCTCTCTGAGAACAGCGCTGATTTCCACGGGAAATGCCTCCTGTTCACCGAGGGGATGTGGCTGAGTGTGAACGTCACTCAGGACAGGGAGCACTTCACGGTGGATGAGTGGGGGCCGGAGTCAGCCTGCAGGTTCAGTCTATTCACTGGGCTCCTGTCCCTGCTGGTTGCAGCTGTGCAAGCCTGGAGGACATTATTCTTCCTCTGCAAAGATCACGAGGAGTGAGTATCACACATGAATACACAGCAATAAGGTGCTGAAGACGCTGCAATGACTCATTATACAGCCAATGATACCTATATCTATAAGCAGTCCAGATTCTGCGGACTGCCTTGTGCATGATGCTCAGCCTGCTGATGTGCTGACTGAGCATCATGTGAAAACACATCCAAATGATCTGCGGTGCCAAAGCCAAGCCATTACTAATCTATAAGTTAGCTGATTGACACGTGTATTATCTCTGCATACCTGCATCCAGCTCTTATGTCATGCATGATTGTCCCCTGCATGCTGCTATTTCATTTTTTTTTATGTTGGCATACTAAGCCATGATACTCACAAATTGAGTTTCAGATTGCTTATAGCTCAAGACTATCTGGTTAGCAAATACCAGCAATTCCATTTCTTTTTGAAACATTTGTATACAAGATACACGGGGATTTAAGTTTCTGTGAAAAGGCAGGATTCTATATCCTGTCATACTATCAAACAGATACAATTCTTATTACAATGATGGCTACAATAACTTAAAGGGGCTGCATCACCTAAACATTGTTTTTACTGTGAATGGAGAGAATACAAAAAAAAATGATTGAAAATGATCTATACATTTATGCCTAAATTAGGAGACAAATGTGTTTTAAATGTGTCTATGGAGTCTCTTGTTTAAATCATTATCTGTGGCTTGATATGTAAATGAGCTGATTTTCAAATGAACATGCATAATTTAGATATAAAGCCACAGATGATGTCATCAACAGGAGACTCCACAGACACATTTAAAACACTAATTTAGATATTTTATTTGCAATTCTGTTAACGCAATTTGTAGACCATTTTCAACCATTCTTTATTCTTTACATTCATTGTAAAAGCAATGTCTCAGTGATGCAGTGCCTTTAAGTACCACCATGGAATAAGGTGAAGGTCCTGTAGTAGACAAACACACCACTCTGGTGTCTATTCCCAAATAAGTAAACTCTGGTGAAATGACAGGTGGACAGCCAAATAATAGCTCAGTTGGAACAATAGTTAAGTTGGAGAATTTTGACAACATGGAAAACTGATGTTTGAAGTTCTCTTGTCAGTTCACTTGTCAATGAATAGGGGAGCTGGTGTTAAAGTGCAAATAGAGGACAATATAAAAGCAGTGAAAAGACCCCCAATAAATTAATTTATTCTCACTTTAACCCCTTCGAAAAACACATGGTGTGCCTGGTATGTCATGTGTCTTAATAACCGTCTGTTATTGACGCCTCCGATGATCAGGCAACACTAAAATAACCCTTCAAGTGCATATATGATCACTCCTAGGAGTGATCGCATGTCACATGTTGGAAGTGGTGTTTCACTGCTAAATTGGAAAGGCAACTGCACTTTTGTTGGCAAGAGTTTCGGAAGCCTCTAGCTGCAGTCAGCAACATTACACCTAATTTTTATTTACACCAATTGTTGGCGTTAATGTCTAGAGTCAGTGTTACGTTTAGAGTTAGGGTTAAGTTGATCATTGTGGTTGGGATCTAAAGGTCAGTGTAGGGGAAACACATGTAAACATTGGCTTTCTCTAAACTCATCTTTTTTTCAAGTAAAAGTAAAAAAATTAAAAAAAGTATGTTGTTTTCCATCTTAAATCATAAATTTATTATTGTTTATAGTATATTACACGATATAAAAAAACAAAAACGAATAGTATCTTAAGAAATTTCCTCTTATGGCGATAAAAACGCCGCTGAAGTGTGAAAACAGCGGCTGTCACTGAGGGGTTAAATTGATATGCTGTGCAATCATTATTCTGAATAATAAAACTGGAAAAAAAAATGAAATTATATTTTATTTATAAAGCTCCAACTCAACAGTTCCGTTTACATAGACAGACGCTGAATACTAATTATGCCAATTTCTAAGTTGAAGTCTTGCTCGTAAGAACGCACAATACGTTACATACTATTTAAAATAACAATATGTTTTATGCTCTCTCCTGTTCCTGGCTTTGAAATTGTACTTATTAAATGTGTGCCTGGACTGCATATATACACCCCTGTGTTATAGTCTTAACGTGCAAATGGCTTTAAGCCGTCATACCCAACATATAAATAATTCACCCTGCACCCAGTCCTGAATATCCATATAATTAGGAGATTGCTCAATGTATTGTCACTTTAGGTTTATTTATACATCACTGCAAATAATAAAGTCAGGTACCGTTTCTTGGATACTGAAAAGCCTTGTAATTAGATGATAATGCTAAATATCTCAGTGGGTCTTGCCAGCTTTACCACTCACAGTGCAAGTCTATCACTGTAAAAAAGACACTCCAGCCCCCCAAAAAATGCATATTAATAGGTCTTTAAAAATGTGTTAATGGACCACTTCAATTCAAAAATGGCCTACCTTTATCATCTATACCAAAGTTAAAGGGTCTACTCAATAAAGATTTAATTGCTGGGAACTGAGACAGGAATGTCAAACTGGCCTAAATTTTGAAATTTGCCTCTCAATTCCCTTGCAATTAAATCTTTGTTGAGTAGACCCTTAAATAATTGCGCACATGTATGTATACACTGACATTTGAATATCTGTATATGTTTATATTACTTACACATATCAGTTTCTCTTGATCCTCCCACTTGGCTCTCAGCGTTTTTCTGGAGCCTGAAAGGAAAAAAAAAAAAAAAATGCAACATTAATAGTGTTTTGAAAATGTAAAATAGACCAAATGATAACTATACTTGCAAAGTGTGCAGAAATATGTTCAAAACATCAGAAGTTGCCAGCTAAGTCCCCTAAATGACTTTTGATAAAGACCTATAGTGCGAAACGCGTCAAGCAAAATGTTTCTCTATTATGGTCTTTTTGGATTGTACCTGCCAATAATGCTAAAAGGACTAAGGACCTAAAAAAAGCACCTTTTTATCACTATAGCTTTGTTGATGTACTGTCAGGACTATCTTTTGACGGCAGTATAAATATGTTGAATATGAACTGGCAGTTGTAGAGCTAAGTTCATACATTTTATTTGCTTGACAACTTTTACATGCTCCCCTGCTCAATGTAGAATCCAATGAATTAATGAAGGCTAACCAATTAATGAATCAAGGAGAGGATCCCACAGGAATTAGCCTGAGTAATTAATTGATTTCCCTCTGGAAGCATCTGAATTATACATTCTGCTGAGCAATGTGTAAAAGTTATATGTGTCCATCAAAAAATGGCCGATCATACAGCTGTATGCTTGGATGCCAACAGGAGGTGGAGCTAAGTTAACATCTCTTCAGTCAAATGAAGAAAAAGGTAGTAATTCAGAAAGTATGGTTCAGATGGGTGATTGTTTACAAGTAAAACAAAAGAGAAAAATAATTATTTTGGACTTTTATCCATCACTCTAATACAATGACCTGCACTGGCACAACATGGATGTTACCGGATGGAAATAATTCTCAAGGTGTTTTTTTTTTTTAATTCATATTTTTTAATATTACATAATTCATCTTGCATTTACTAGACTGACTGTTAATGATTGTGTGATGTGGTGCATAGTTAGTAGATATTTTATAATTTACGATGGAAGATCTCATTACAAAAAAAAAAAAAATAACAGGGTTTAAGTGACAAGGATAATGAGCCTGAAGAAGAATAATCTTAGGTCTTCTCATTTTTTCACTGTGTTATTAATTACAGAATATGTCTTTAGAGACCACTTAGCACTGCTATACACTGCCTGTGTTCTCTGTAGAATGTCTGCTAGTGCCATGTTTGGGCTCTTGTAAGTTATATTATCTTCTGTTTTATTGCAGCTCCTTCTTTTATGCCTTTGTGAATCTGCTTATCAGCTCCTTTGTGGTTTTTGTCATCTTTATTGCAAGTACAATAGTTAGCGTTGGGTTTAACATGTGGTGCGATGCAATCACAGAGAAAGGAGCAATGCCTAGCAGGTAAGTACACAGTTGCCATGCCCAATATGGGAAAAAATAAACTGAGTCCGCAGAAATGACTTAGATCAGAGGCTGAGCACCAGCCTTTGTTAGACTAGTATTCTCACTATCAACCAATAGAGAATCATGGACGTTGTAGTACAACACTATCTGGGTACTGTTGTGTTTTCCCCATTTGACATAGGGTTCTTTCACTGAGCCCATGATGTAATGAGTAATCCAGCAGTAAATAATCTTACACCTTTCCTATTTTAATTGCATGGACTATGAAAACAACACAATATGCATCAAGATCTTCACATATATCAATAGATAAATTTACTTGGCCTCTTGCTTTAGATGGTTTTGCTTTCTTATTGATACACACCTCTTGATGTAATACTGATCCGTGGACTCCAGTAATGCCCCAGTTTTGAGACATCATTGCTCATCATCACAGCACCTTCATAGACATTACAAATAATGCTTTTTTAAATTGTATTTGGTTTTCTTCTATGTTCTAAGCTGTGAAGAGTTACAGGACAGGGATCTGGAACTCGGTTTGGAGAAGTCGTCGTTTTACGATCAGTTTGCCATTGCACAGGTAAGTCATGTTCCTGATGTTTGTCTATTTTGCCATTCTGTTCTCTGTCAGACTGTGGGTTTCATAGACTAGGACAATGACCCATTGGACCTGTCAGTATCATAGACAAGGATGGGTCTAAATGGACAATCTGACTCCGGGGTATGACCAATATTCACAGCTCTAGGAAAAGGGTTGCTACAAAACTCAATGTTTAAGCTAGGTTTAAGGGTGGTTTCAAAACTCAGTTGGGCAGAGAAATACCTAAGTTAGACAGAGCCCTTCTTGCCAGCTCACACTGTAGAAGGAATAGGGACCAGAATACACATTAGTTGTTAAAACATCAAAAAAGAAGGTGGCGGTGTCAGGGAGATATGTAGGATCATTGATAATTATATAAAGCATGGTCTCCTCCGGCTCTGCCCCAAATGCTCCTGCATTTTCTGAGGGCATGGTTGATAGTGGAGTGGACATTTAAAGAAGAGAGGACTTTTTTGTTCCCTCCCTAAAATGCTTTGGGGAGTATAGACAACAATGGATAAGGGATCAAAACTGAGAGGGCCAGAACCCACCAATAAAGCTGAATCTGAATGAGATAAGTGTCCTAGTGCTTAGTTTCTCATTAACCAGTGATTTAATTTGTGTTAAAAAAAAAAATGGAATTATCTTCTTTAACTTCCATTGTCTTGCTTTGGGGGCTGTTTAATGTCCTTCATCTAAAAACCCATGAAATGTTACTTAAAGAACATACATGTTAAATATATATTAAACCTACGGATTTTGTTAAGTTTTGTCCTTGATAAATGATTGACAGATAGAGGATCTGACCTTGCGAAAACGTCATATTCTTCAATGCTCCACACCATGCCTCAATTTAAATGCAAATGGAAAGTGTAAAGGACCACACCATTGATTTCCCATGCACTTCACTCACAGGTTTCCAAGTCCCTTGACAATACTACTTTGCAACACTTCTCTTTTGAAATGACTTTGATTTTCTTCTATAAAACAGCCATTCAAGTTAGTTATGATGAGTAAAAGGGTAATAAAACCTCTCCCCTGTAATAGACCTGTTAAGAAGCAAGTACACACAAGAGAACACATGTGCTAAAAAAGGTTCATAATCTGCTATTGCTGTAGAAACTCTCTAAAGTATATTAATACTGTAGCCAGTGACCGTTCCGGAATGAGGAAGCCATGGTAGAATGTGTCTTACTCCCTTGAGATGTATCCAACTCATGAATATTATCATTATTGTGTAGATCGGAGGATCCTTCTTAGCCTGACCATGAGGGCTATAGTAGCAAAACATGGGGGGCAAACAACCCATTATGACATCACTGGATCCAAATGACCCCAGTCTTGTTTGTGTCCACTGCCAATGGATTGTATATGATATCAGCATGAGCACCCATGGTATGTTGCCTGTCAGTCAGGTCTGGGTGCTGAGATGATGTCATCAAAAGGAGTGATGTAATTAACAATGTCATTTCCTGCAAATAATAGGAATAAACTGAAATCTGTCTTTGATCAGTATTGTAAGTATTAGGCTGACGTTGTGTTAAATTTAAATTTTTTTTTTTTTAAATTAATGTATTTTAAGTAAATGAACTATCCCAAGCACCGACATATCCAAATGCTCCATACATCTATGGCCTGGGCGTCCAACTGCGGCCCTCCAGTTTTTTCTGTACTGCAAGTACCATAATTCCCTGCCATTCTAGAATGCCGGTGGAGAATTATGGGGTTTGTAGTTCTGCAGCAGCTGGAGGGCCGCCTTTGGACAACTAGGATCTATAGAATTGTACATGGGATCACTTGGTTGAAATTTAAAATGTCCAAAATAGAAGAGAAAGAGGCGGTTGCTCCTCAGATTAAGCCTTTGTCAAAGGGGTAGCAACCTTTTTTTTTAAATGGTTGTAATAGTCAATTCCCACCTGGTAATCTATTAAATTAGTTGGCTGAGGATGGAAGTTATATTTTACTAGAACTGATGTTCTAGATGTTTCTTGGTAGTTTTCTAGACCTGGTTCAGTAACTAAACAAATCTTTCGTTCTGTCAATCTGCCTTACAGTTCGGACTATGGGCCTCCTGGCATACCTGGTTGGGCATCTCAATTCTCGCCTTCTTGAAAGTCTATCACAATTACAGGCAAGAAGATCTGCTGGACAGCCTCATTCATGAAAAAGAGCTCCTGATTGGAAAACCATCTTCACAAACCTCTTTGGAAGGAGAGAGAAATGGCATGATATAGTACCATAAGTGTTGATTTGCCGTATACTATATACAAGAGCAATTCACTGCTTTCTGATTCCTTAAAGGATGTTCAAGCATGTTAAGGGTTTTGTAAAAATGATGCGTTAAGTACTAGTCCCAGATACTAGCGCTCTCCCAACATATAATGTATGTGTTGTATATGCCAGTCCCACACTTCCTGGTTGCGCCAGCATTTTTACTGCCAGTACATACCCTGTATAAAAAAAAAAAAATCAGATGCTAAAAAGGGCCTGTAAAATGGCGGACATCCTCCTTCAAATGTATTTTAGTGGAGGCACTATTTCACAGATGTGTCGGGATTTAGGAAAGAAAGTGTAATCTCCGTCATTAATGAGGTTTCTTTTTTTTTTTTTACATACCCCCAAAATGTCTACCCTCCTTGTTTCTTATTCTGAGAGCAGACATATCCTGATCGAGAGTGACATGGTAGACAGAACTAGACCAAACCTTTAATCTGTACATATCTTCTACAGTTAAGGCATGCCATGGTATATGTAGGGATTTAGGCAGCAACAAACTGTAAATATCACAGTATATAAAATATTCAGTATTTTGGGGTTTGACATAGAGCCGTGCTAATCTCACAGAAACCCACGTCTTGGTATCCAGTAATAAAAGGGATTTTGGCTTTTGTGTATGTGTTCGCCTGTATACATACATACATACATACATGTATGTCTATATAGAGCTAAATAGGGTTCTAAAGCTCAGTTCTGTTGTAGAGACATGACGCCCCCCACGCTTAGTCGCTGGGCCACTTTGTAGAAATACTGGTTCTACCTCTATGATGGTGTCTTGCCCACCACCAAAAGCATGTGAAGATGTAGAGGAGTGCCTATGCCTCGACCAAGCTGTGGTTATAGTAGTTTTAACCACAAATAAATATTTCTGGGACATATGAATGTGTGTGGCATTGACCTCACTATTTAGCCAAATATAATAATGTAAGTTCAATGATCAGCTTTATATGTGATTGGCTGTAAGCTATTTAACAAGATGTATCATGTATTACAATGCACTTTATTTTACTGTATCTAGTATGCCATATTTCTATTTAATATGTATCTTAACATGGTAGAAATGCAGTGTATGGTATAGTGAAACCTTTTAATCGACCAGACATGTTTTGCACATGCCTAGTTCTTTCTGTGATGTTGATAATAATTGAAAATAATATATGTCACAACAACATTCTAATTAAAAACTGTGATGCAATAATAACTATATATATATATATGTGTTTGTAAAAAAATAAACAATTTTGGTTATCACGGACCGGCCACTTGATATTAGGCAAAGCCTTGCCAAAAACGTTAATAACCTTCCAACCTAGCCTAACTTCCACTAGGGGCAGTATTGTATTTATGCCTAGACCACCTACCATTTGTTAGTGGTACATCCTCCCTCACTATCTTGCATTGCCTGTACAGGGCCGCCCCTACTAGGCCACTAGGGAGAAATATGCAGTGGCAAGGGATGTGGGGCAATTTAGCTCTGTGGACAGGGATATAGTGAGAATCTGGCTCTAACTCATACAAACCAAAAAATTCTGAGCTTCCAGAAACAAGGGACAACAGAAGAAAGAGGGACAGGAATTTGGGTGCAAAATAAATTATACATTTTAGGGGTTAATATATGTAAAATGACCTGAATGTTTACAGTATCAGTTCAAGTCATGTCATAACAGACATGTTGTAATATCACATGGACAAGCAGAGCCCTACAGCAACCAGTATACAAATGTCTAAAAATCAGTGCAAAAATAACAAAATCAGTGTTATTCTACATACAAACATATCCAGAAATCAATTAAATTCCCATAATCATTGAAGTGATATAACAAACTATTATCTTTCCTACACAATAATATACAATGTGCATTATGTACAATAAGTACTAGGATCTTTTATAATTTCTCTCAGGCATCTTATTTACTTTCTCTGGGTAAGTACTGTTTTTTCCTTTAATTAAAAACTCCATTATTGTTATGCTTTGTTTATCAAAACCCTCCACAAATATTGTAAATATTATATCTTATTAAAGGGTGACAATTTTTTTCCCCTCATTAAACCTCTGGTGTTTGAAAATATATATAATCGACCAATGCATAAACACACTTTATGTAAAAAGAAAAACACTTTAATGGATGTTGTTATATTTTGTATCAGTGGGAATCATTGTGCACGTGTCTCTAATGTCAACACAGTTTCTATTTATTTTCCAACCTATGAAACTTAACAAACAAAATAAAATTCAATTTGGCGAGTTGGAGGTTTTAATATTTAAATTGATTCCAATAAAATCCTTTAAATTTTTTAAAAAAAATGTATAGCACCATTAAAAAAATATGCAAGCTGTATCATGTTTTTTTCTTTGTGAACAGATAGAAAAATACAAGAATTCTTATGAGACCACTTTTAATTCCATAGGACAGTCCCTTTCAATATTTGGGATTGAAAGGTCGACTCCGGTACCCCTGATTTTCGGACCACTCATTTCGGTGATGTGAATAGCCCATGAATATGGGCTACTGGGAAAGTATCTCGAATTGACATGAAAATCTGCCATGGTGGTTAATTTTCATGCCGAAATTTCAGCAGATCATCGAAATAGTAGCCTCTACCCCCCCCCCCCCCCCCCAAAAAAAAGTTAAAATAAAATTGCTGGTCCCCTATGATATACATGAGGGGCCACAGCAAGTAGCCCTGACCCCCTACTATGCTTAAAAGGGACTGGGAGACACCAAATGGTTGTTACCTGTCATGGGGTCCTGACTGCGACAGTGATCTTCACGGTGGGTCCCCAGCCTCATTCCTCCACTCCAGGGATCCAGTAGTTATCATAGAGCTTGTCACACATCTAGGTACTCTCACCGCAGCACCGGTGGGGCACAAGTGGTCTTCTGTCCAGGAAACTCATTATGTTAATGTTGGGTGTTTTTGTATAGTAAACCACAGTCTTTGGCTGCCATTGTCACAAGATGGCAGGCCAAGACAATGGCAAATGGGTTGATGAGAGAGCTGCATAGTGGTATAGAGGTATAGAGTTTGTCAACAAAAAAACTAACAACAATAAGAACAAATACAAGAATGTAGAACTGTATGGGGCCGACCATTAGTCAGTGTCACTTTCAATGTATTGGTTCATCAATTTTATTTAATATAGTGTGTACTTTAGGGAAGTTTGGATAATGTCTTCCCACTCTCAGTGAATGGACCATGACATCTCTTTCTGTCTAGAGGACAAAGTACATTTCTATTGTACCACATATAGAGTAGTAATTAATATTTATACTGCATCAACATCTATCCCTCTGAACACAAACAGTGTCTATATAATTAAAGTGTCTTTAGTACAACACATTATAGATCTTTTACAGTTAGTTTCCTATTGCATTATTTTGTCTCACGAAGGTACAGTATATAACAATTACATGGTGAAGTACCACTCACATAGAAAGATAAACTCTCCCAAAAAACTATTTGTAAATTCATTCTTAAAGCGCTGCTATATATATATATATATATATATATATATGCCAAAAAATGTCTAAAACAAAATATTAATGTAAAAATGTGGTATACCTCTTTTAGCATTATAAAATATTTATTGGCATTATATGTATATACGATTTTTTTTGAATAATATGCAACTGAATAATTTTAATAATTTATAACACCAATGGAAGAATGGAAAACTGCATTTAAGAAATAATGAAACATGTGATGTTTGTCATATTAAAACCTTTAGTGTTTACACAATATTTATTGCGTAGGTGTAAATCTATTTATTGTAGATAATGTTGCTTCTTGAATAATATTAAAACTATATGACTTGAGATGAGAATGTTAAGTGTGAATGTCTTCTGGTATAAAATCTGTAGCGTCTACTCAATGGGAATTTAAAAAAAACTTTTAGACCAATGTAGCCAAAAACATTCTCCAAAGTAGCTGAATGGGAGAAGTTACATGGGTCTAAAGTTTGGAATTGCTGTCTCAATATCTCTGCCATTCTCTATTTATTCGGAAGACCCTTTAATAAAATTGTGATGCTAATTCATTGTTGTATTTATTAACTTTTTACTCTATGTTAATATCTAAATAAATCTTGTTGGCTACAAAGAAAATCTGTTGTTTTTTTGGGGTAAAAGTTATATAAGAGCAATCCATATTTTAAATATAAAAAAAAAAACAGTACCGAACCTTTTTATGATTATAAATTATAAAACGTTACAATTAAATGTTAATTTTTTTCTGTTCAGTATCATCTATCATGTGTAATATCTCTAAGCTAAATGGCTCTAAATGTTGATAACAGTGCATTATGACAGTGATGGTGAACCTATGGCAAAGGCATAGTACATATTAGGCACAGTTTCTACTGGAACTCATTGGTGCAAGAGAAATTCGAGGAAAGGAAGGAGCGCAAGAATGCAGACGATTGGGCACTCAAGTTCAAGGATGTTCACCCAAAGCAATGAATTAGTTCAATACAATATCATATGGGTCATTTTAAATTCTAGATATTAAGTTAGACAATCTTAAGCGAATGTTACTTTCTAGCATTTACAGAAAGTCTTTATAAATCTTTTATATTCATGCACCTTAGGTCTTTAACGTTTTCGTTCAGGACATTAGACTTCAGTCGTGGAACCTGGGACAATTAGATAAAATGCTTCTGCGTGTTAAAGATCATTCTTGAACAGTTATTGACAAAACCTACTGACAATGCAGTCTCCCGTCCCACGTCCGATGGAATAATCCATTTTCTATTATACCCGGCATTCCCTGTGGTCTGAACAAACTGATATTTAAGTACTGCTGTATTGCACTAGTTCCCAACAGATGCCGAAAAAGTAACAACCAATCAAACTGTTAGCTCAGCTATTAACTCAAAGAATGTATGCGATTGTATGATTGGTCCCTCATGGCCAGTTGTACGGCGTCTTGTGGGAAGTGGGGTGATGGCATTCATTAGCAAAATGAGTTGTTTCATTTCAGGAACATTTGGGTTCAGTGAGGTTCCAACAATTGGGATTTGGAATAAGAAGCTAAAATTCGAAGTCAGATTCAGAAGAATAAAACTGAGGTTTCAATGAAATTCTGAGCCAGTGAAATGCGTCAGTCTGTTCAACCAGCTACGTCTGTTGTAATGATGAATAAATGATTTTGTGAAAAAAATCCATGGTGCATCGTTTAATTTTATTTGTCGATTATTCCTGTTCTATATAGAGCTTGTGAAATTTAGAGGGAAAAAATATGGGTCGTGTTTGTATTCTTTCATTAAAATATTTCTATTTAAAATGCCTACACTTGATGCAAACTTTCAATTAAATACAAGTTCATGTGTTGGCTCCAGTTATTCTTTAACCCAGAATGCAAACCACTTATGCAAGATATTACATGGGACATCTCCACAATTAGCTCGATCACCTCACAGCTCCGCTTTTGTCCAACACAGAAAAGGACTGGAAACAACAGATTAAACCAGATGAAATACTAAATCAAAAGCTGGTCTCTGGGTTAGAGGAGTATCATTTAAACTTTAATTGCTTCCTCAAATAACGAGACACATTAATGTCAGCTTTATTTGTATACAATGTGAGGCATTTAAGAAAATGTTTAATGTCATAAACTTTTATGTTTTATTATCTGAGCATCTATTTACACGTTATGATGTTAATAAGGAACAATACATCACTGTGTTTGCATCAAACAAAAGGAGAGGACATTTGCAATTAAATCAACAGAGCAATTCTACTGAAAGTGGTATAATCAGCTTGTAATGCTGAATGCTACACAGTATGCAAAGATTTCATAGGCAGCAAAGGAAGGGATTCTTTACAATAAGGACAATAAAATTATGGAACTCACTGCCAAGAGAGGTAGTGCTATCAACCACAATAGATGCATTTAAAAATGGTCTGGATGGTTTTTTTTTTTAGAAAAGCAGAACATACAGGGGTATTAATAATAGAATAAGCATTAATAATAGAGCTTGTTGATCCAAGGAGAAATCTGATTGCCCTTTTGGAGTCAAGAAGGAATTTTTCCCCCTAGGAGGGAAAATTTGAAAAAGCTTCCTTAGGGTTTTTTTTTTTGCCTTCTTTTGGATCAAAGCTGGAATGATAGGTAGATGAGTTGAACTTGATGGACTTGTGTCTTTTTTCAAATTAAATTACTATGTTACTATGTTACTATGTATGGTAAAAGACAATTCTTAATATGACATGGTGTTCTGTCTAAGGTGTGATGACTACATGCCCCCTCTAAGAGACTAAGTTTCTGGGAAATGTATATTGTGTGGCTGCATTAGTAATCACTGTTGAATATATTTCTCAAATGAGAAGGGGCAGTGGTATATCTTTGTTTTGTGCTGCCCTAGGCAGAAAACATTTCGGCACCCCCCCACCCACGTTGAACACCTACGACATGCCCCATCACCCCATTACATGAGCCATCACCCACATTGCACACACATTAAATGCCAAATGACCCCATTACATGCCCCCATCATCCACATTGCATACTCACTAAATGCCCCATCACCCCCTTTACATACCCCCACCACATCCATTACATGCCCCCATCACCCTGATTAATTAGAAGGAGCTAAAACTTGGTGGGGGAGGGAGCAAAAGCACCAGAAGTGTGCTTTAACACCCTCTGGCAAAGTGCCGCCCTCTGGCAAAGTGCCGCCCTAGGCGAGTGCCTAGTTTGCCTTGTGGAAGATACACTACTGAGAAGGGCTACTATCAAACTCCAGATGCTGAAGTTATACATCTCCCATAATACTATGTCGGGAAAATATCCCAAATATAGGACAAGGATTTGGTGAAATATTTGAAGCCTGCTTGGAGTTATTAGCATCTCCCAGGCAGATATTCCAAAAATTAAGAAATATCTCTTTGGCATAGAACTGCTACATGAGAAACTCACACAATCACCCATTGCTGTAAATATACAGCAAGTCATACATTGGTTCTATAGAACTAGGCATTGATACATTGCACAGCCTCGTCACTGGGTATATTGAGCTGGTCTTACTGTGTTGCACAAGGTATGATGTGCAAAAACTCCTGCTGCCCAGAATCCTGATAATGCATTAACATTGTCCATACGATGGATAAAACTGATTTTTAGAACAAAATGTGAGAAGCAAAACTGATGACCCGCTGCGTTTTAAGTCTTGAAGTCTGCTGCAATGAGTAGGAATGATTAGTTTGGGTAAATCAAGATCAGAGACAGCTGTGCAGCCTGGAGAGTTATTGAATAGCCGCTTTATAAGGTGAGCAGTCATTTACTCTGTGTCTCAGGCAAGAGCATAGATATGCTCCTACCACTCCAGCTACTTAAGCACCGAGAGGCTTGACTTAGGCCTTAGGGAGGTCTGGAAAGCAGAGCAACGGAGCATTCCCCCCCCCAGCCTCTAACATGACTTAGTGCTGCACCATTTTCCCCTTCTAATTGTGGTACAATGACAAGTGAAATGCAAAGATCAGGCATTAATAGCGGAGTTGGTTCATTTTTACAGCTCAGTTTTTTAATTTTTGCCATTCACTCACAGTTGACTCGTCAATTCATCACAGTTCACTTTTAGATGAAATAGATACCAAACTGTATCCCAAATTATGTTTTTACACATGCTTTACAACAATAAAAAAAAAGATTTATATCATCTATTTCCATAAACAGGAAAAAAATGTGTCATTTCAACCATCTGTTTGCATTAATTCCTGCAGTTACACATGTATTGCTGTTAGATGTTTGTTTTGTTGGATGCCTCCTCGCGCTCTTCCCAGAATTCCAGAGTACCATTCCTGAACCAGACTTTGCTTTCTGTCAACTTGTTTAGTTGACTGCTGTTTTAATACTTCTATTGCTTCTGGAAAAGATTCCAGACACTTGCAGCATTGTGTTTAATTATGAAAGGGTAAAGATTAGAAACTTAGACTTGAACCCAGTTGCACATGATGTGAATAGAAAAAAGTAAGCATTATTACAAAAAAACAAACAGCCATCATCAGGATCAGCAACCAACCAGAAAAATGATGGTCAGGGCCAGCTGCAAAAAAAGAAAAAAAGATAAAATGAAAACTAAAAACTATTTTTGTATTGTTTGTAAGTGACCAATTAAACCCACCAAGCTTGCTCCCCGCTAAGCCTTCTACGCTACAAGCTTGCTAGTTTAATGCAAATGAAAGGATAACAGTTGGGGAACAGTTCTGTTTAATTTAAAGGGACACTAAACATTATTTTACACTTGTGCTTCTAAAATAGAAGCACAAGTGAAAAGTTAGTTCTCCCTACTTTGAGGATGAACTGAAGTGTACTTGTGATAGTACTTTTGATAGTACACGCCAGTTTACCCTTGCTTCCTCCAAGGAAGCAAGGGTTAAACAATGTATAATGTTCCTTAAAATATTACGTCAACTGTAGGTATTTCCAATAGAAGTGCTTTAATAAAATAATATAAATAAAGTACCTTATTGAGCCCTTTTTGTTCCATATAGCTCTATCAGGGGGCAGACATCTTGGGTCATATCATCTTACACTTGGCCCATGGGACCCAAGATTCTAAACAACATGTCTGCCCCCTGATCGAGCTATACAAGCAAAAAGTTCTCAAAAAGATACTTTATTTGTATTGTTACATTAAAGTATTTTAAAATGTCTACACTTATACACTTCTATATACACATAACTTAATTCTTTGCGATAGTTATGCGTTAGGAAAACATTTGCTTGCCCCTGGACTCGTACAATGTATAGATCTTATCATTTTTCCATGGCGGATGAACCTTAAACTGTAATGGAAAGATTTTATTAATAGTACTTATTCAAGCGCTCAAGGTCTACTACTTATGCATTTCCTGTTTTTATTACAACTCATATATTTATTAAAAAAGAGGGTATCTACTCACGATGGATGACAACTGCTTCCGGTTCGCCAAAATGCACCCGACGGTCAGATTTTGGTTTTTCACTCAAGTAAAAATGATCAGGTGCCCTTTTGCGCAGAATGGATGTAGGCATCTGGGGAGAACTGAATAGTACACATATTGTAAATGCTTACACCATCTTTACTTACGCCCCCCCCCCCCAAAATCATAATATTCTCGCCATTGGTTTCTCTGTTCACCATCTATCTTTTCATATTGCTGTATGTGATCTCAAGGTCATACCAATGTTAATGTCTATTTACGCCTCTCAATGGCAGACGGATAACCACACATTGCTTTTATTCCGGAAAAAAAAAACGTTCACACTTTGCCACATGTTAATATCACCTTTGCACTTTTTATATCAGATGTTGGGCATCATTTCATTTTAATTTTATTGTGTTTTTTTTTTTGGTGCTTGTGTTTGTTCTCTACGGGCACAAGAACTATTATATTTGTATTATTAAATTGCTGTAAACTGTATTCTTGACGTCTGAGCCCATCACAGTGCTAATATACTTCTGTCATTACAATCCTTTCTCCCATTTGCTGTGATGGAAAATGTGCATAAAATAATTCATCTTAGAAATAGTTCTCTTTAAGGAGATTACCTATGCTGGAGGACATTTGGTTTGGTTCAATGGATTTTCTGCATATATTCACTTTTTTGAGGGGGGAGGAAAGGGTTTAATTTTTCTTTTGTAATATTCCTCTGTGCCCTGCAGGATTTTTACATATATTTTCCCTTCCCCCATTTTTTTTTCATTTTTTTTATTGCTATTCCAATTCGGCTTTGATTTGAAAACTACTTTTTTAAATAAAGCGTTGAATTCTAGTGGTCGATATCCTTCCGATCTATCCTTACCCTGAGTCCTCTAATTTTCTGCTAGATGCATCATGTGCTGCCTTTTTATACAACGACGTAAGTTCAAACAATCAGAAAAAACAATATAGAGAGTATGATAGGATTATAGTATGCAGCATAAATGAGAATAGCATAAAAACAGTAAAAAAAAAAAAAAAAAGTCACAAATAAATATATACGTGTAACTTAGTTGCAAGGAGTGTTGTAACTTAATGGCATATTTATAAGAGTTGCAAGGAGTGTAGATTAAACTTGGTCAACGCGTTTTGAGGTGTCCTGCCTATGCTATTGCATATAACGCCACACTGAATCATTCAACCAATATTATATAGTGGCAGCATAGTGTCATTGTCTATCAGGGTCATATTGGATGTAGATACATTTTACATGTATACAGATGTACCCCACAGTAACATACACAACGGGTCCAGAGCATGTATGTAAAACGAAAAATGTACTTAAAGTGAAGCACTACATTTTTTTTTCACTTATCTTATACAGACTACGAATACAATCTATAGTACAAATGCCTTAATGGACAGGATGGACCCCCCACCCGAGCCTGTAGTGGTCGCACGTGGAGAAGCATGGTAGAGTAGAGTTTTCTAATATTCAACACGTTTGGTCAACAACAGGATATTCTTATTTACTTGAGGTGTGAAGACCCCTAGTTTAATTTTCGGTAGAAGACACCTAACTGGCCGTGGAAAGCCGTGGTTGACAAAAAGCACTTGGGACTTCAGAATGAGTGATAAAATAAAATGGGCTTGAAGAGGAGCAGATAAATACAATTTGGCACCGGCAGTAGCATATGTACCTCTCAGTTTCTAGGTTCTCCCGGTTAGATAACAGTGATAGCGGTCCCTATCTGCTTTGAGTAGTAATTCTGTTGCAGACTTCACCTCCATCATTACCGATCTCTATAGACCTCCACTGGTGTTCCTTCATGTCAAGTAGTTACAGATAGGACAAGGGTGTGATGGACATACTGCAACAAACAACCCAAAAAGGTGTAAGTCGGCTCCACTCGTAAGTAGTTGCTTAGGAGGGCGGGTGCTCCATAACGCTGGTTAAGCGTGGAAAAAAGCGAAACGCGTAAGGTGGTCTTCCTTCCCGTTCCACAGTCTGTTTATTTTTCACTTGGTCTACATTTTTTACACTGAATAAAGCACTTTTTTTTTTATTTGCAATGATTGGAGAGGTGAGTGCGCATTTTACTTCTTATTGCATGTGATGGACATAGCTTCAGCCTCATAATAACCTATGAAGGTCCTTGAGAGAACAGTGATGTAGGAACCTAAGGCTCCCTGGTGACCAGAGCAGGGAGAGATAATACACGGAAACAATTCCCTAACCTCAGCGTGTTCCACTTCACAATGGTTCATTGACCGACAAGGATGACAATGGCACACTACGCCTTGGCAACTGGCATCAGCACCTATCCTAAATTTGCTATGTATTATTTGGGGTTTTGCGGTAGCTAAAATAAGCTGGGTTGACCTTCGATGGCAAAGACCCGTGAAGAGGTTAATTCTTTTATTGTAGCTTTCGGGGGAAAAAAATAAATAAAATAAATACTGTGATTCAATGAACACAAGTCCTTGCATGACATTGCTGACTTAAATTACTTCTTCCGGTGTCATAAATAATGTCAGGCGGAATTAAAGTGACCCATATATAAAAATTGACGGTAGACATGTTTTTCTTTCTTTCTTGGTGTATGGTTACAGAGAAAGATATCTCGAAGACCATAAAACATTATAAAAAGGTCAAATAATAACAGTGTTACTGTTTGATCCAGATCCTATTCAATGTGGAATAAATATCTCAGACAAGCGAACTTCTCTGTAAATGATGCCCCTCTAGAGTTGCTTTTTCTTTTTATCCCCCTCTCGGAATCTACTCCAATTACTTCTTAACCTTGCAATTTTCTCCTATCGGTGAATCTCGTTTTTTTATTGCAAATAGAGTCATATAAAAAGAGAACAGCTATTGTGATTATATATACTTAGTTTATCTTTATTATCAACATTCTCAGCACACTACCAGCACTGTCAAGCAGACACATACATATTTATGTAGCACGCCATTACCCAAAGAAACTGGAACGTGACCGATATTATCCTGCGGGTGGATTCGGGCGTCGTCAATTTATGGCAGAGATTTCTGATTTGTAATGAGAGGTTTTGGATCCTGTGTAGCGTGCTAGTGGTGTGGGGAGTGGGATTGCCTCTTATCTAGAGCTCAAAATATTTCTTGGAAATTTATCAAAACCTAAAGCTTTAGCAGAATGGTTTTAAGAGAATCCAAAAAAAGGCCTGTTTGAGTGAAACAGGACAGAATGAAGTGGTTCACGTAGTTGCCAACCGCCCTGGATTTGGCTGGACAGTCCTCTTTTTTTTTTTGTTGTCGTTGGTCCTGTCGTTTCAAATATGTGGCTGTGCGTGTGCAATATATCTATAAGACCCATGTAGACTAAATGTGCAATTAGTGAGCTCCAGATAGGCTTAAATCATTTGACTGAATTTTGAGAAACACTTGCTCAATTTCCTTACCAGTATTTTAAGAATAGATTGCAACTTTCCAAAATATAATTGGAAAAACAAACTAAAACAAAGGACAATAATCTATTCATTTCTACATACATGGTTGCTCTCCATTCTGCTCCATCATGGATTGAAACCACCAGTATTGAACCAGCTATACCGCTAACAATTTTAAAACGTTTTTAAAGAGTGTTTGCAGAAATAGAAGTGCGTATAGAATGTGTCGGCAGATAAGAACCATTCGGCTCATCTAGTCTGCCCAAATATAACTGAATTACATGCTATTTAATCATTGGCCATCAACTATGTCCTAATTAAGGCATACACAGATATTGCACCTGACCTCGTCTTAGACCATTAGGTCACATCTGGCCATGAGAACGAATCCATCATTCAAACTTTAGCGAATGCTTCTGCCACCTTGTGGAGAGAGAAATTGCTACGGCTAAAATGAGCTATTTCCGCTGACTCGTCAGTACCTCTGCTTCTTGCCAATCAACAAACAATACAGTCCGTAATCTGCAAGAGCACAGACATAGGTGTGAAATCTACTATATGAAAGGCAGGGAAATTAGAAGGCGTAAACTACAGGGTGCGAGGGCAACTGACCCACTGGGCTTCACTCGATGGGCTGGGGCATGCACAACTTTTCACTTCTAGACACCACAGTTCAAAGCACTATGTTTCTATCCAATTGTCTTGTCTGTCTATCTTTGTACGTTATCTGGCGACATATCGGTCTATGTCTGTAACTGATGATAAACTTTGATGAAGTTTCACCATGGGCCTGGGGCCCCAAATGGGAATCAATGTATTTATTTAATGGAGCCACAAGCACTTTACCAACCCATGATCCAGAGGTCAGACGTAGCCAAGTTATTTTTCCAGTGTTTTTTTTTTTTTTTTACAGATTGCAGGATGTTTGATGAGGATGATGGGAATTGTAGTTTACCAACAGGAGTGGCCCCGGTTGGCTACTTCTTCTAAAAAGCTAATGCACAAAATAGAGTGCTCTATATATAAGTTGTGCTCCTCGTAGACTAACACTTTGGAAGCAAAAAGTCTTAAAGGACAACTGCCGGCAAAAAAAAAAGTTATGTCTAACTGAAAGATTGCTATAGAATCTTGCGTCAGATGAGAGAAGATCTGACCCAAGATGTCTGCCCCCTCATAGAGCTATTTAGGCAGGTATGGTGCTTTAATTATATTGTTTCATTAAAGCATTTCTGTTTAAAATGCATGCACTTGATGCAATCTTTCAGTTAACCATAACTTATTCTTTGCTGACAGTTTTCCTTTAAGCAACCCCATCGCTGTTTTGTTCAGATCCAGCTATACAAAAATGTATACTCCAACATTAAATGCATGCCAGTCTACAAAGCCCTGGAGTATCCTGAATAAAATGCCAATGTAGTCATACTATACACAACACAACCTGACCCCTCTGACAATTACCCATGTAATTAAACAGGACTGTTTTATCTAAACGATGCTTATCTCGTGAATGCAGATAAATGCCTGAATTAGGAGCAAAATGTGTTTTAAATGTCTGTGTGGAGTCTCCTGTTTATGACATCACCCGTGCCCTGATATGCAAATTACACATGTCCCATTGAAAACCAGTTCATTTACATATCAAGCCACAGGTGACTTCATAAACAGGAGACTCCGCAGACACAATTAAAACATATTTTTTCTCCAAATTTAGGCTTGCAGTTTTGCTAACACAATGTTTAGATCATTTCCAATCATTTGTTTTATTCTCTACATTCACAGTAAAAACAATGTTTAGGTGATAAAGCCCCTTTACAAGCTTGTGTGCATCTTCTAAGTCAAGCATACTATTAAAAGTTAACTCAAAGGACCTTAGCTTATAAGTTTGTTTCGGGGGCAGATAGAGAGCCAGTCACTAAAACTGAACCAACACATTCACTACAGTAGTCAGACAGTAGTAGTTGAGTTAGAATAATTCTTCCACCTCTGTTATTAATGCCTACATTTTTCAGTTCACTTGCCAGTTCAATTTTAGTAAATAACCCCCATAGTTATTTCAGCGTTCAGTGCTAAGTTAACATAGCATTGCAATACATTATATTCCCCTCCAGTATGCAAAAGGTTCAATTAAAGTCACAACCTCATTTTTTTTTTTTTTTGGAGTTTCTTGTTAGAGGCAGCATGACACATAATCCACTCTGTGCCCTGGCAGCATAGTAGATAAGTTTAATTATACTTTACCTGCATTAAATAATACCTTTTTCGTAGTTTGAACAGGCGAGCGTTCTTCATTCCAGCCTTGGAACTGAATAAGCTTGCTTGTTTTAACTTGTGCCCTACATTAAACAATCTCACCAGATGTTTATCGGAGGAGGAACTGTGTTTTTAAGAGCAGAAAGAATGTTCTGAGCTCTCCGTTGTTCCATACGGGCCACCCTATGGATCTTAGCTGAAGTTAGATCTGTTTATACTTCCTGGTGACATTGAAAGATGACATTTCTGAAGACTGGGACAAGCTGTACAGCTCGCTCTCAATGCCATGAATCACCCTGACAGATTTGATCCCCTGAATATCTTCCAATTCTGGGTTAGTTTAACTCTTTGTTTGTCGTAGGGCATGTGTGTCTGTGTGTGTGTGTGTGTGTGTGTGCATGCATGCACGCCCCTCTCTGAAAGGGAAGATGTTAATGTTTTACTAGAGGATACATAAATAGATTATATCAAAATACGTGCAGGGAATATGCAAATAAGATCTCGTAAAGGCCGAACAGAGGTTAGGGGAAATTCTTGTAAAAATTTCCATAACCTCTAGACTTTTAAAAATCCTTAGAAAAATATGCCCCTTCTTTCTATCAACTGATTTATTAATACCCCTCTACGCAATCGTCCACTTGTATAAAACTGGAACACGAGTAGATGGTGTATACACACATTATGATGAACAAATACAAAATATGTACAGTATTTTCTACTTTTTGCTCCAAATAGCTCTTATAGGGGCAGCCATGTTGTTTAGAATCTTGGGTCAGATCTTTCTTCATCTGACTCAAGGTGAATGAAGATCTGACCCAAGATTCTAACCAACATGTCTGCCCCCTGATAGAATGATATGGAGCAAAAGAAGGCACAACAAGGTACATTATTTATATTCTTCCACCACATCATTTCTATATACACCAGCTATACTTAATGCAATCTTTCATTTAAACATATGTTCATTGTTTTTTAACTAGACACTGATGGGTAATTTAATGAAAGCAAAGGGCAGTAGACAAAGAACAAATCCAAGCAAAATGGCTGAAATAACCTTAAATTGAATGAGCATAATTTCTTTTATACAAACTTGATGACCTTGATAAAAAGTAAGTAGCTCTGCACGGCCAGATTACATGATATGGCAGTAGGTGTAATGTGGGTGGTGATGTGCAAATCAATCCAAGACAGTCTGTAATAGTCATGATCCAAATCCCTGTTAATTGGTTGGCAGGCGAATATTTATATTATGTAATGTAACTACAATGACTCAAATTTGTTCTGCATATGATCTGATCTCGAACAGAAAACCCACACACTCTTTGTATCAGTACAAGGTAATGTATCTGCATTCCAAACAAAATCTTTTTCATACTTTTGTTTTTACTTGTACCCTAAGCAGCTATCTCCCTTTCAATACCAGCATGGTATTTTCTTGCAATTAACCTGGATATTATTCCTTAACTCCTCCTACTTCCTGCATACAGCTGTACATATAATGTTTACATGCTGCCCCACAGAATGTATAATTCACATGTGTTCATAGGGTAATGCATTAATTAGTCCAGACAGCTCCTATATGATGTCCTCCTCGATTAATTGGTTCTGTACTTGACACACATGAGGCTTTACTCACTAAAGAGAGAATTCCAGGGAATTGAGAGAGGAATTTTAAAGTTGTCATGTTTAAAAATAAAATGAGGGCTCCAACATGTATGGGGATGTCCACTACACATGTGCAAGATGTCAGTGGTGTCACAACTGTCCTGTGCCACCAGCCATTGCTGTCAAAACTAAAACAAGACAAGGGGGCAGTTATCAGCCACTGAATGAAGCTGGTACTTTGCATTCTTAGTGCAAGAGTATCAGTGTTTCTGCACTGATCCACTTTCAATATATATATATTTATATACCCAAGAATTCCAAATAAGCAAACAATTATGCAATGTACAGGTTAAACCAGATACATTACAATTAGTTTGAGGCATCGAGTATTCCTTTCATGTTATGGAAAGTTTGGTCGGAGAGATTTGAAGCTTGGTGGCTTTTGTCCTAGTTTGGTGTTATATATTGTTTGCACAAGTTCTCCTATGAAAACTAGCTGTAAAACTCTCTCAACTGGTTTGTCAAGTTTTGAGTTATTTGAACGACAGATTCTCATTTAAACAATGCACCGAAATAAAATATGATATTGATTCCATTGATCTCCATCCTTTTTTTAGAACTTTGTTACAAATTGTATTTCTTTATTAATAATTTTCATCCAGGTGGAAAAGTTTTATGATTAAGCACTATAGAGGGAGGTGTATAGTCCGTAACATTCTATTGTCTGTGGATTATTTCAAATTGGATTTTAATATTCTTTGGTTCACTGAAAATCTTTGGATATTGATAACCAATGATCAGAACTGTGATTGGTCACACAGCAAACCATCAGAGGACCGTTAACTCAACTACTGAGGAAGACCAATCAGAAGGAAGGGATACAATGAACTCAGTCATAGAGACCAATCAGGGGGAGGATCATTAACTCAATCATAAAGAGCAACCAATCATAAATAATTAATAATGACTGCTTACCTATGACCCATCAGTTTTGTTTCTGCAGTAGCACAGGGGCCCAGATTTAATTCCCCTCCATTAACCCAAAAAGTGGTAAATTAACGGGAATTGATAATTCAATGCCCCCCGCATATTTTCGCAGTGTGCCCGTATCTTCATCTATTTTGCTTTTGTAGTAGGGGGAGATACAAGTTACCCCGCATGTCTCACTGCTTCTGTTCCAATTTATTGTTGAGATTAACTAATATTACTGAAGCCTCCACACTGCTGTATTTTACTTTATGACATCCAAAACCATTATCCAAAACTACAACACACTATATCCTTTTTTTCCCCTCTTTTGTACTTCAATGTTTTTGGAATCTAATCTTCTATACCATAAATCAGTTGTTGAAGTGGATTTGTACTAGTGACACAAGTATATAGCCATTACTAGATTTACAACCGGATTCTGCACTAGACTTACTTACTGTTCAAGGCTATAGTAAGCAGAGGTAATTGAATGTAAAAAAAATAAATAAAAAGCTTGTAAAACTCACCTCTATATTTTCAATCATGACCTTTACCGGCTCCATCATTGTACATATTATTGTGTATAAAACATCCACAAATCCATGTTTTTCATTATAAATGGCCCATGAAATTTACAGTTTGTGATTAATGTTGTGCTTGCGTGTTTAAAAACATCAGCTTTTCTTATCTTTAAACAGGTTTTTAATGCTTTGGATTTTATGTATTAATATTTTCTGCCAACTTTGTAATATTTGTGTTTATTTTTTTAAGGTGCTAAAGGATGGATGGGATTTTACTAATAATTTGTACGTTTTGGAGTGCAGTGTCACATCATTTTTTTAGTTTTTATATACATTTTGACACTTTAGTGTGCGGGAGTTAAACATGTAGGTGGCGGGGGTTTCTTGACGCCTGATTCTTTACACATGGCTCGTGCCGGTGCGCTGAGCGTCAGAGCAACCCGGGAGTGCGTGACTGTTTTTGTCATCAGCCGATAACTCCATGTATGCCTATAAATATCCACGTATATTTACAAGAATAAGTATAATGACTTGTTACAGTAAAGATGACAAAGTTGCATTAAATGGGTCTCTGAGCAGTCACTGGTATATGGCCCATCCACTTTCCAGACCAAAGTTTGCTCAAAATTCAGAATTAGCGAGAGCAGAAATTGCAGGAGTAGATCCCAGGACATCAGGACCGGCTATAATGTAGAAGCAGATCCCTGGACATCAGGACCGGCTGCAGTGTAGAAGCAGATCCCTGGACATCAGGACTGGCTGCAGTGTAGAAGCAGATCCCTGGACATCAGGATGGGCTGCAATGTAGAAGTAGATCCCTGGACATCAGGATGGGCTGTAATGTAGAAGTAGATCCCTGGACATCAGGATGGGCTGCAATGTAGAAGTAGATCCCTGGACATCAGGATTGGCTGAAATGTAGAAGTAGATCCCTGGACATCAGGATGGGCTGTAATGTAGAAGTAGATCCCTGGACATCAGGACTGGCTGCAGTGTAGAAGTTGATCCCTGGACATCAGGATTGGCTATAATGTAGAAGTAGATCCCTAGACATCAGGATTGGCTATAATGTAGAAGTAGATCCCTGGACATCAGGACTAGCTGCAGTGTAGCAGTAGATCCCTGGACATCAGGATGGGCTACAATGTAGAAGTAAATCCCTGGACATCAGGACTGGTAGCAATGTTGAAGTTTCCTTTTGGAGATAATATGGTGGACTATATTATACTAAGAAGCGTGCTTAAATTTGACCAACTACTCCTGAAGATCATTTATTGTTGGATGTTTTTTTTTTGGGTCAAGGTATCTTCAGCTGTGTTGGGGGAAATTGCTGCCAACCCCCAGCCCCCCCCCCCTTAAAATGGAAATCCGGTACACAGATATTGTGTAATTTCATATTTAGGCAGCTACTAGTAATAAAGATGTGAATTGTAAGGTTAAGCAAAGTGCCTGAAAATGATCTTGATACAGTTGCAGCTATTGGATCAGTCATATCAGGTGGTCCATCAACTCCACCACACATCATCGACTTCCAACACCTGATAACTATCAAAATACAACACTTTAACTCCACCCATAAGTGGGTCCAGGAATCCGTGATGCAGTTCTACTTGTATGTTTTTTGACTCTATTAAAAGGAATTTTTCATATTAATCTATATTAATGGACCTCTCCAGAATATCATCCCTGCAGCTTATCCTAACTCTCCCACTCAGCTCTCCGCATTTGAGTCTAGAAGGACAAAAAAAAAAAAAACACATTTTAAAAGTGCTTCAAAAACGAAGGAATCTCACATGATATTTCATACCTCCCAACTATCCGGCTTTTTGCAGGATTCAGGACCACAGTATAAAATGTCATTCTCTTGTTGCAGAAAGTAGTGTATTCAGGAGAGAGCAGATGATTAATGAAGTAGTGGATCTCACAGGAACTACCTTCATTAATAAACTGAATTTCCTCTGAACTCATATGAATTATTCATTCTGTATAACATGTAAAGTTCTAAATTGGCAGAACGCACATACATATGCATCGAATCAGAAGCAGGAGGAGTTCCAGTAAGATCTATTAGGGTTAATTGCAAGGAAATTATAGCACTTTAATTACTTTCCTTTCTTCTTTTTTTTTTTTTTTTTACTTAAAGTTGACCTTTGAAACTATTTTCTTTTTGTGACCTCTTAGCCTCTCCAGACTTCTCCTCTAAGCCAGATGTCTCCCTATGGGCAAAAAAAAGGGACATTGCAATGCACTCTGATAGGGAGATGAGACGTGAGTTGAGGTGAGATGACGGGGACAACCCTGGTGAGTTTCTCCTCAGGAGCTCAATTGGGCCTGCATAATGCATAGCTAAAGGTTCCTCTCACCTCACTTAGGACTTTTAAATATAATCGGAATATGTCAGTGGACTTTAATTCTAGGACATCTAGTTTGTGAGGTCTCTGACACTAATCAGGCGCTAAAACCCCCACATTTTGTACATGGTTTGCACAGGGTGGCATGACCATGCCTATACAGCACCACTGGGGGGCAGCAGTAGACATGATCGTTCAAAGGCATCCGTAAGTGTTGGGCGGAGCTTTGAGAATCTCAAAGAGTAGCATATGTTTATTCTTTACAATTACATCATGCTCATCAAATGCTGCCCTGAGATAGAAGCGTTGTTGCCACTTTAACGATACAACTTTATTTGCATAATCCCCGAAGCAATGAATATTCATGAGGTGTTGACATGGCACTCAAGGTGTATTAAATCCTCTGTGGAGGGATCAATGTCACTGCGTTTATAATGTCATTTGGTGCTTTCTTACCTCTTCTAATCATCCCTATAACACTTGGCCTTATCAAACAGAACACGGTACACAAGTAGGGATGATGGATTGAGCTAAGATCTGACATTTATGTATGCAAAGAACCAAGGATCCTCTCTGTCATGAAATATGGCATTTGCCCTCTTGAGAAATTAATTCCTTATCCAGGAGCATTTTGCTTTGTGTCCTTCTGTAGTGTATAGGGGGTACTCGGTTACTCCTTGCTGCTGTCTCCCGGTGCTCTGCTCTGCCGGTCGATGGCTGTGAGGGAATCATTCTGCGCTCCCATCCAGCCGCGTGGCTTCAATAAAGTTTGTTAAAAAAAAAACCTTAAACTTTATTGAAGCCGCGCGGCTGGAGGGGAGCGCTGAACACATCCCGCACAGCCGCGGACCGGCTTAACAGGGGGGTGCATTAGAAGTTTTTTTTTCTGGCGTGACCTGGGCACGCCGGGCCCTCTGGACCCGCCGGGCCCGGGACGAAAGTATCGCCCGTCACCCCCTGATGGTGGGCCTGCCAGGTTAAGAGAGAATTGTAGGAAATTGAGACGATAATATGAAACTTTAGGCCAAAATGTTGGAGAATTTCTCCAATGAAGCGGAATGGGAGGATGGGTTTTATACATATTGTTTAAAGGAGGTGTGTGACAATAACACCTAAAGTTATTATAGATTTTACCCACATAACTGCGTGTGTTTTACTTGTATGGCTCTATTTCTTTCCCGAGCTCAAATTCCAATGATGCACCAGTCAAGAGCAATAAAACTAGCAATAAAATGTGACAACTGCAGCAAAATGTGTTTAAATATTCATTTGTGTCAGCAAAATACTCCAGTCTTATTCTAAATGTCTTATCAAATTATAGGAATAGTTATGGATTGGCCATGAATTCACTGGAACTGTTCCAGTAATGCCCCGCCCACAGCCCCACCCTCAGCCACTCCCACATATATAAGAGTGTCCAACTTTGGCCACTGGAAATGTTGGGAGGTTTATATAAAAGAATACGTGTGTTTTGTATGTTTTGCTTTATTTGTCAGTCACACTTCTCGGAGGGGCTTTGAAAACTCCAAAAAAATGCAATGCAACGCGTTTCACAATTCCCCACTAGAGACTTAAAGCCTGCTATACATAAACACATCTTTAAGCTGCCAGCTAAATACTTAATCAGCTAGAAAATCAAGCTGGAAGCTAATGAAGCAATCTTACTTCACTTGTACTGAATGGAAGTTAAATAATGGTTCAATCTCACTAACATTGTACTTTTTTTTTATATTCTCCGATATCAGGAACATATTGATAGAAATTGGCGTGCAGCTCAGATTAGGATATTTCAATTTATTTTGATGTAACAAATTATGTTTTTTTTAGCTACTACTTTTCTGTTCTAATGGAAAACATTTTCTTTTAAATTTAGGAGTTTGGGGAATATTTAAATTAATCTGATTGAATATTAATTTATTATAGTATTTAGAATATCTCTATCTGTTTTAGGATTTTTTTTGTTACAATCCGGATATAATCTGTTTATTAAGTCAAAATAATTAGTCATAAACTACAGATTATTATTACTACCTATTACTACAGAGTTAGTATATGGACTGTATACAGTATTTGGTCGAAATATAAGATGACCCCCCCCCAAACTTTGGATATTAATTTAGGAAAAAAAAGAAAAAGTCTGAATATAGGACTACCCTAAAAAAAAGTTTTACTTTTATATATTCACACCTAAACAGTTTTTTTCATATTTAATAAAGTTTTGATAGAAACAAAAATGAATTTCATGTTTTTATTTCCTTTTATTTACCAATCTGCCCCCTAGCTAATACATCCCCCACAGAACCATCTGCCCCCCACACTTATCCAGTAATGCCCCCTAGACTTAGCCAATGCATCCCCCCACAGCCATCTGCCCCCAGACTTTGCCAATACTGCCCCCACCCCAGACTTGCTGG
Organism: Pelodytes ibericus; assembly: GCA_036172795.1. Classification (NCBI taxonomy): domain Eukaryota; kingdom Metazoa; phylum Chordata; class Amphibia; order Anura; family Pelodytidae; genus Pelodytes; species Pelodytes ibericus. Next base: position 37,647,780 of record CM069868.1, on the reverse strand, counting down.
TGCTGCCCCCTTTCAACACCTCCCACCCTCCAGCAATTCTTCTGCCCCTCCCACCCTCCACCAATGCTGCTGTCCCCACTCACCCCAAATGCTGCTGCCCCCTCCCTCCCCAAATGCTGCATAATATTTGGTACAGGGGTAGGCACCCATATTGCTCATTTGGCATTCACTGGGGACACTTTCTTTAATGAAATAAATATGTATAATAAAATACATTCACCTGTTTCTTGTTTCATAAAAAATACTATCTACAATTAATACATACCAAAAAAACAACAATAAACAGAAACAACACACTTGGTTCGATTAAAATAGCATTCTTCTCATACTCTCGTTGATGTACCTATCGTTCAGGGGGGAGTTGGGGTACAAAAAGCAAGGCCTGAAATTGCTCTCAGGGCTTGTCCAATTTACCAGTATATTCACCCTGATCTCATTAAATATATCTACTCTAACACATTTTTTTAGGGTGGTACATTTCAGGGGCCAAGCAGCAGACAATTAAATGATGTTCTATGGACCTTCACAAACCTTGCTAAGGACACTACAGTCCTTGTATGAACACTTTGTCTATTCCTGGTTACCAAGGAGATCATTTAGGACAATTCCTAGTGCTGGATTACCACTTTAAAGTATATATATAGTTTTAGCGCATTGAATGTACATGCTGAACTTAGACACATGCAGTTCTACAGATACAGTCCAAGGAACCCCATAATTAAATTACTATACCAATCTTTATAGGGGTAGAGTTTATGATGTAATGAAGCTCATCTGTAAAATGCGTCAGGTTCTCCTGGCGTTTTTGATTACCTGAACTGGTTTGTGTACATTAAAAGCTCTAAGTGTTTTGTCAATACTTACAAATAATTTTTGGAACACTTGTATATAGATTGGTGATAATGAGCAACAGTATATATGTCTGACTACAAGATTATAGTCAATACAATTTCTTAAAATGCAGAGAAGCAGTCTTGCTCTTTTCCCTCGTTAACACTGGCCGATAGAAAATAGAAAAGCTTAAGTTTCTTAATTGCGCTAAACAAAAAAAAAAATCACAATATACAATAGCAATTCTGTAACTCATCCTAATGACCTAATTATTGGCTTAAAGACCATTATGGCACCAAATCCAAATTAGCATAAGCATCGTTTTAATAATCTATGACCAGCGTTAGACAAAATGCTTGAATCACACAGGGAAAAAAAGGCAACATATACAATAAACATTTTTTTTTCACAATTTCTGTTTTGCACTTTGATATCCATTTTATGTCTTTGTTATTGCTGTATTTGTTTAGTACAACTATAAAAACCACTTTCACATTCAGTTTTGCAAATTACATTATTTTAACAATGTGATTATTCCTACAATAGACCATGATATTAAGCATGAAGTGCTGTTAAATTGAAAAAAAAGCCAATAATAAAGAATTGTAGGGTATCAACAACGAATGGAAACATCTGAATAATCGCACACACGACATGTTGTAGTTAGATCGTCCAATTTGGAATGTAAAATGATTTTAGAACCTTTTGTATATATCAGTGTTGGTGTATCATGTCGCATTTAATAAGCTTTGGTCTATTATGTGTGCAGGGTATGTTGTGAAACAGAAGTCGATCTATGAACAGATACTGATGGCAAATTAGAACCATTTGGGCTTTCGTAGTTTATTCTTGCCTCATGTACAGACATCAAAGGGAACAGAAAGTAACTTGTGCTTCCAGCTCTTTATGTCTTGTTCATGTTGTATTTAATAAGAAGAAAGGTTATCTCTTAAAATATCTAAGAAAAAAAATATGTAGCATCAGATAGAAGCAGAACACTTTTACCTCTCCAACTAAAACTGTTTCCTTCCTTTCCTCTTTCCTTCCTTCAGACTTTGTCTTCCTTCACTCCTTACTTTCTGTATTTCCTTCCTTTTTTTCTTCCTTCTTTCTCTCCTTTCTTCAGTCTTCCCTCCCTTCATTCTTTCTTGTCTTTATTTCTACCTTCCTTATTTTCTTCATTCAGTCTTTCTTGTCTGCTTTCCTACCTTCCTTATTTCCTTTCATCCTTCCCCTTTCCTTCTTCTAGTCATTCATTCCTTCCTCTTTCCTTTCGTCAGTCATTCTCGTCTTCCTTCCTACCTTCCTTAATTTTTCCTTGTCTTCCTACTTTCCTTAGTTCCTTCCTTCCTTTCCTTCGTGATCTCTTTCTTCATCCTTCATCTCTCTCTCTCTCCCTCTACGTATATTTTCTCTTATAATGTATCATACAGTAGCCTTCTTTTCTTCTAAAAGGGGAAACATTGTTCCGTATATAGTAAATAGGCATTTGCACTCCACCTTGGAGGACTGTTGGGGAAATGAACACATGGATATCCCAAGACACAGTTATGCCATTCTCTATTGTTGGCCAGCTGGGAAGATTTGGACCGTGGTCCTATGTATGGTCTAGCTGTTCAGCGACAAGCCTGGATGGTATCACCAGTCTCTGTGTTAAAGAGCTGAAAGCCTGGCTAAGAGCAAATTTCGGGTGCCAAGGACACCTAGTCCTGGAACCACTCTACTCATTTCTGTTTACGGCCTTTTGTGCAAATGTACAGTAGCTGCAGCTGTCAGCTGTCTCTGGAGAATGCGGCCTACAGAGCAACAAACGTTGAATGTATTATTGACAGGACCTCCTACCTCATGCTGTGCTCCTTTGTGCACAATTAATGAAGAGTAGAGGGCTATCCCGGAGCAATGACATTTCATTTTTTTTATTTGCCAATTCATGGCGTTGCAGCCAGCTCGAAAAAAACAACAAAACACACATGAAATTACTGCATGATATAATTTACACAAAGCAATACAGTAAATCCAGGGACAAAACAAACCACTTTCGAAAAATAATTCTGAAAAACAGTTATATTTTTATTTTTCAGTGTTAATATGTTTCCTGTTTTTTTGTATGAGCAAATACAACCAAAAATGTTTAAAAAAAACAAGGAGTATTAAAAGCGACTTTGTTATACTGCATTTCAGCTGTCGACTGCCTAAACCTTACATAGTGCTCCCTCTACTCACATTTTGACTGGGGAGCATTGGAGTTGTAATCCTCCCACAGCTGGTGGGTAGCACCCATACTCTAGATGACCGACTGGCCAACCATGGCCTACATTTTGGCACTCAAGGTTTTTTGTGCAGTTCATGGCCTAGTTAGGAAGAGCTATTGTATTACCTGATGACTTTATTAATCATTGCCCCCTTCTGCATGGCATGTGACCCTCAACGTGAAAAAAGTTGGACAACCCTGCTCTAGAGCTCTGTTAGCCTACTGCCCATTCTAGAGGAACTGGTGGCATCAGTTCTTCAAGTAAGTTCTCCTAGAATAAAAAAACATGATGCTACCCTCAACCCCATTCCCTCACTCTGCACATCCCCCAGACCTCCCACCTTTTTATTCACTCTTCTCTCTCCGCTCCACATCCAACTAACTCCCCCCCTCATCTCCCACGATGAAGAGATAAAAATGGAGATCAAGTTGTTGATCATTTTATGCTGTAAAAAAACTGTTTCCGAGTTTTAGTGACAGATGCATTTGAAATTCTAAAATGAGAATGCGCAGCTCAAACAGCACATCGGAGGCTGGTTAGTTATCTCCTGCTGTCAGCAGCTCTCTGTTCACGTACCACAGTAGAAGTCACCCTGAAATGATACATGTTCTTCCCCTTGTTAAAGGGCCTCTGTCAACCTAAACACTGTTTATACTGGGAACGTAGACCATAAAAATTCTGAAAAATGCACTATTTGCAAAATTGCAAACAATATAATAAAATAAGACAAATATATGTTTTATATGTGTCTCTGGTGTCTCCTGGTGATGACATCACCTTGTGGCTTGATGTGCAAATTACAGATATTCATGTTTGCATTATGTCTGCTCCTTGACCATGATTATCCATTGTTTTTCTTTTGTTAGTTATTAGTTTTGGTGTTAGGGACTGGCCTAGTGTGCGGTACCTTGTCGCTGGTGACAAGCTTATCATCTAATGCCCATTTAGTGTAACTAAACCCTCACCATTTACCATCTCAGAGTTCTTGGCTAGTATCCTGTATTTATGTCTGTATCTTTGTTACCTTAGCCATGTTCTTTGTTTAAATATGTGCTTGTGTATCTCTTTCTGTTTTGTTACCATGCCTCTTGTCTATACCCTGTCTGTCTTTGCCCTGTATTCGTGTCTTTGCCCTGTATTCGTGTCTTTGCCCTGTGTCCTGCATTCCTTATACTACTCTTGATTTTGCCCTGCCATGCCTTAGTCCTGACCCTGTATTGCCATTTAGTCATCAGTGTTTACTTCTAGTACTCAAGGAAGTCTGAATCTTGTAGCAAACACTTGCTGCAATTAATATATTCACGTTTGCATTATGTCTACTCCCTGACCACGATTGTGCATTGTATCTGCAGTTTGATTGGCTTAGCACAAACACCAAGAAGCCAATAAAAATTCAGCACTCATTTCAAAGATGCCATTTTATTCATCCTTTTTTCTGTCAGAAATGCAGTACTCTAAAGATTGAACAAGCAAGGCCCAGGCCATTTACATATATATTCACATTTTTCTCAGAGTGCTATTTTATATGAAACATCATTACAGCTAGCTGGCTGAGCATAGTTACAGTTGTAGTCGTCAGCTGAAGCGATAGCTGCTTATTCAAAGGTCAAATAGTTAAATTATAAGACATGATATAATAACATATTCTAAAGTGTTTTTTTTTTCTTTTCTTTTTTTTTTTTCTTCAACAGCCATAAAAAACGCATATATTACAGGGCAGAAATGATTAAGATGCTGACCTGATCTTTCGAAGCTTTTGTTTTACAGCCAGACAGATGCTAAGGTTTGCATTATACAAAACCTGAAGTGACCTTGAATTTTGCATTTTTCAACTTACCAGTACACAGACACAAAATGCTAGAAAACTGAAATGAGAAAGGCGTTACCCATGAGGGCAGTTTTAAAAAAAAAAGAATTGAGTTTTAAGTTCCTTGACGTTTATCTAATAGAACAGCGGGCAGTACAGGCTGAGATTCATGGGAAAAATAGTTGGCGTGCCTGGTGCAGTGGGGCCTAATTGAGGCATTCCAGATGTGGGAATTTCCCATGATGCTCAGCGGGCTATGCACGGACTGAATATTGTTGTGTGGGTAGTAGTAAGTGATGTTAGATGACTCTCAGAAAATCTTTTGCACCCAGACTACTCAGCCTTTTTTCCCAGTCTCCCCCTCTCCCCCCCCCCCCCCCCACCTCCCACACTCATAACCATTCTACGGTAGCTTTAATTTCACCAAGGAGTCTAACTTTCTTCACCCTATTTATGGATGGACACACCCTTGTGCCATTTGTGAGAGGTGTGCTGGCTTCTTCTGCAGTAGTTTCCACCTCTGAGAAAATGCTGTCACACGCTATTATAGTGGAATCAGCCCCTCTCTCTACAGGGAATGCCGAGGGGCGTGGTTTCTGCCATCTCTGTGCATGTTGTGATGAAACACAAAGGCTTAGGGGGATAAAAAGAACTGTGACTATAGAGCAACCGAGTTATGCTTTAAAGGCATTTTTTTTTGTAAGCTAGAAATGGTTGAGACAAAGAATGAAACAACAAATCTGTTTAATTTTTTAGTTACATGATCCCAATATTTTTATATAATGAAGCAATAAATTAAATTAAGCCATCAATTAAATTTTCATTATTTTTTTTTAGGCTATGATATAGGTTTCCCTGGGAGATATTTTCTATTATCCAGTACTTGGGTCAGGACATTTAAGGAAGTTCATACGGCCCTTTTAAGATACATATTAACGATTAAAGGACTTTTGCCTCTATAGATATGAATGATTTACGGTGTTTGCCTATGATGTCATGCTCTTAACAGATTCCCATTGATTTCTCAGGATGCCCCGCTGATTGAATCAGAAGAGAGGCTTTGGAGCCTCAGGAGTGAGGTGCTAGGGACGAGAATTCTGTCCTACATAGATCCTGCAGAAGGCTACCATCCACAGCTACTGAGACATTGATTTTGCCTTGAATGTCAATTTAAATCCACCTTTGTGTCTCAAACATGTATTGCAAGTCTAGTGTAGAAAGTGTGTCAAATCTAGATCAATGCAAATGCAACAAGGTTTTTTGTTCCTTGTAATCTGTGCAAAATTATAATTAAAACTCCAAATACTTTTTTTTTTTTTAAAGATGTAAATACTAAACTCTGTTCATCAGTCTCTTTTTTGCCAAAAGCCCTAATTGTGCCCCCCACAGTGACAAAACAGCATGGCTAAATCAATTAATATTTCACTCTGCTCTGATAAGATATTTATAAGGATTTAAGGGGAGTAAAATCAATGCAATTTCTCCTTTTGTGTGTACGTTTGTTAAATTGCCTTCATTTATTCTCTCCAACTGGTTCCAGCACTTTACAAACATAATAAAAGACATTGCCAATTTAAAAGCACATCAATACGAGTTATGGTGCCCAAATCAAACAAAACAGCTATGTACTGGCAGTATGGCTACATGCCTAGTTTAAATGTGATGGATCTAACAGGACACTGTGGAACAGCCAAGCATAGGGACCCATTGGCCTTCTACCTGGTGTGCATTACAACTCCCATCATGCTGAACCACCATGATAAGTCTTGTAGTATATCAGCTGGAGTTGTAGTAGTTGTGGAGTTGAATTATACCTTAGGCAACTTGATGGTGAGACTTATTTTTTTCTGCTATGGTTTTTTTCTACATTGAGTACAGACAGTCAGGAGTGCCCAAAAAAAAACCAAAGTTCCATTATTTCAGTCTAGACACACAAAATGGGATACATGGCCGTATGGGACATTTTCATTGTTAACGAGAGTCTTTTAATGGATCCCATCGACAATTTGAGGATGTTTTCTAATGGCAGCACAGCTGATGTTTTCTTTATGGCAGCACAGTGTCCCCACCCAACCTTGAAGCATCCTCCCCAGAGGTAACTCTGACCTTAGGGTGATTTTGGCAAAGATCGGGGGTAGTAGATGAATTGTGGAGAAATTAGTAACCCCAATAAAAGTTAATTTATTTTTTCAATCAAAAAAATTACCCTTGAATAAGGTTCAAGGTTATCTTTTTGCTTCAAACAATAGTCGACTTGGTAGCCTTGAATGCTCCATATTATATTATATTATATTATATTATATTATAGGAAATAATGGGGTTTATTTGGCCACATTTGGAATGGTTTAAACTGCCGAAAGTTCGCCCCATTTTGGGTATTTTCAATGATTCCTGAATGGTCCAATTGAAAAAGCTATTAGATCCTGAAAATTATTTTAATTAGGGCGAATGGAGAATACATACACAAATATAATACACAAAACAGTCATGTTGAACTTTTTGACTCTTTCAGTTGTGAACTGAATTTGAGCAAGCATTTGGCTGAGCATCATGGGTCCATAGAAGCTGGAGTGCAATAGGGTCAACAGAACGTTTATACAGATTTTTATGCAGACACAAATATATAGAAACAAATATACATTTATGTACAGACCCGCACTACCATATACTTACACATCCTGTGCATAGTAGTAACTTTAAGACACAGGAGTGGAGTTTCCTGACTACAGAACAGCCAATCACAGGTCAGGAGGAGCTCTTCTCTCCGACTGGCCTATCAAAAGAGGAAAATACATTGTAAGCATTCTGTGGCTTATATGAGTTGCCTGGAAAATTTGCAACCACATTTTTATTGGGTGATTTGGTCATCTGGGCAGTTTTTATTGGGTCATTGGGTCATCTATGACAATGGTTCCCAACCCATCCTAAGGTCCACCCAACAACAGACAATTTAAAACACCCTAGGATACAACTAGGTAATCCCTAAATCCTGGACTGTTGGATGGCCCTTGAGGACTGGGTTGGGAAACAGTGATCTAGGGTAGCAGCAAGAGATCTATGGCCTCTTAAGGGTTGGCTTAGGTCACGGGATGTAACACCAGATCTTGGTGCCATCAGGCATTGCAGTAACAAAGAAGCAGATAAGGGAGTTCTCTGCAAGTGGGGCACATATCCCCACATATCAGCTAAAATCCGCTCCCCCCGTAGTCTAGTGCTCACAAGATATGTAATTTGTGAGTTGGTCCCAGAAGTAAGTAGAGCCATTAAAAAATATTCATGCACTAGATGTAATTTTACTGGGAAACGTATTTATTTTATACTTTTTATACAAAAAAGGCAATATTAAGATCAGCAGGGCAGTGATTATTTTATTTTTTTAAATCCCGCAATTATCAAAAAGCAGAGAAAGAAATAGTTCTAAAAAAAAAAAAACCCAGTAGTTTCTAGTGAAATTTAATATGTGCCAAAAAACACAATTATCATATTTTTGGGGACAACTTTGTGCATGGAGATGCATTGTAATTAGTGGCATTCCAGCTGTGGAATTAATGCATTTCTAAAATGCTAATTGTCCTTTTTTTGTGACCTTGTTAGGGGTCAAACAATTATTTTGCTGTTTGCTACTGTGGCTAATTTTATTTTAAATCTAACAGGGCTTGTTTTTAATGCCTAGTAATGAATAGCAGCCAAGTGTACTGACAGGGGACGATTTTTGACAAGTGCGGTATAATTAGCTTATTATTGTTAAGTCTGTTTAAAATAAAAATTGAAATGATTTAAAAGTCCATACATTCTGAGCATCCCTGCCATGAAAACAATTGGTTTGTGTTTAACAAATGTAATATTTACCAATATATCTACAGCTGCCCAACTGTTAGGCACGGTCGTGGGATGTTGACATCATCATTCCGTTGCGACGGCCATGTTTGGATGTTTTGTCTTGACTACAAAATGGCTGCTTAACGTAATTGATCTACGATCTACAATGGTAGAAAGAAGAGACTTGGTATTATTTAAATAAGTAAAAATAGTTAAGATACTGTAAATCTATATTTCAACATCCAGTGTACTAAAAGTGCAATGAATATAATACACACCTGAACATCTTTAAATGTGCTTGAAGTAAAAAGGGGTTTAGGTAAAGAAGTCAACATAGTGTAATACAGCATGCTTTATTTTGAGTTGTTTTGAATGTGCAGGATAATAGGGTACAGTTGTTTAATATTCCCATGTTTTAAACAGGACTATCCTGAATTTAATTATCCAGTGTTCAGGAAATTTGTTGATGTATAAGTCCGGACACACTCGTTCTCCCAGGCCATGTATGGGACAAAAGCTGGGAGATTTGTTGCTACCCAGAATCCCTTGCAGCAGTGTATGTTGGGGTAAAATCAGGCTTGTCTGAGATAGGTCCAGTAAACTCTAGGGTCTGCACTGAGGTTAATTGAGAATGGGCAAACATGTTGGAGAATGTTTCCCTTTTCAGCCTTAGTTTTTGCATTTCATCAGCCATTCACAGTTTAATGAATAGCCATTGTAGCACCAGCGTTGTTTATAGATAGACATTTAATCTACACATACCTTGAACACTGGTGTCCTTGTACAGACCCTTTACCTATCCCTGCAGAATAAATCCCAACATTTACACAAAGTGCTTGTTAAGGCGAGAGAGTGAGAGCTCTTAGAAAGGTAGTCGTTTTATTGTTTTGAAAATGATGGCAGGCATGTTCCAATAGATAGCATTGGAAAATGAATCTGAAGATGTTTCTCGATCACCAAAATCCTGATAGGAAAAAAAAAAGAACAGAAAAAAGTTATCAGGATTTGTTTCCTTGACTGTAGCTATAAACTGTGATATTCTCCAATTATTAGTAAAAAGGGTTTTGTATCACAGTTATCCAGCCTTTCGATCCATTTTCAAATTTGGGCTTTACTAACACTTTAGAGGCTTGTCCATAATCCCCTCGTAGTTTACAGTTAGAGAAACCGACGAATCAATTGCCGTAGAGGAGATTTCCTGGAAAGTGAGGCGTAAAGGGAAAAATTGGTAAATTTGATACCAAATTGTATCATTATAGAAATGAAAAGCTGTGAGGATTTATCTCGCTCTGTGTTTTTTTTATCTCTGGTTAGGTTGCTTCAATTTGACGTCCTTGTACAATAATAAAGAGAATGCCATGTATATACACACAGTTATTCTATATCATAAAATTTATCTCTTTTATTGTTTTTTTTTTCCCCAGATTTTTTTTTTTTTTTTAAACAATATGTTGTGTTGATGGAACGAGTGATTCTATTTTATATGATCTCCAAGCTGGGAGATGATTCATCTTGAAGTGAGGTTTTTTTTGTTTGTTTTTTAGACATTGATAAATAAGTTCCAGTGAAGAGAACAGGAAGTGATATTACCTTATGTTAGATTATATCACCTTTTGATGAATAAACTCTGAAGTGCAACAAACCCGAAAATACATCATAGGGAATTTAATATCTGGTCCTGTCTTATTATAACATAGTCATCTCGGGTCTTGCACTGCTTATTGTAGAAAATTGTAGTTTCTGAAAAACTATGATGTTTGTTAGTCTTTTTATGATTTTGGCTTTACAAAAAAAAAAGTTGGCTGTGGACTTAGGAACTTCTGCAATTACTGTTAAAGGTTCTAATACATAAAACGCGTCAGGTGTTTGCCATCAACCTCTGTATTTATCTGGATATCTGCTGTGGACATATTTCATTAAAATTTTCTCCAATAAGAGATTGTATTGATTTTACCACGTTACTTCTGGTTACTTTTTGTCGACTTTCATAAAAAATTTCTGGACTTACTTGTAGGTATTCTCCATTGAGAGCACCCGCATTTGCCTCCATACCCTGTGATTTTAAATTCATTCACATAACTGGTTGACCAAAGTTGGGTATTTTTTACTTTCACAAATATTCTTCCCGAGAAAAAAAAAATATAAAAAATTCTAGTGATCTTATTTTGGTACTTTTAGTTATACGTATATCACATTATTAAAATGCCACAGATCAGAAAATTATAATATGATGTATAACTAATAGGTCTATTCATTATCAGCAGTATTACCCATTATTAGCAACTATAGTCAATCTTACATTTTTATATAATTTTAGCGACATTTTAGAGATTCTGTTTCTATACACAACATATTTTCAATTAAGTTGTATTGAATAGCTACAACCACTCAGCATGGCAACCAAAACTAAATATCACTTGGGTATGATCCTATTGTCTGCTACTTTCTTTGTTGTATCTGCATAATACTCAGTTGGCTTCAATAATTAATGGCAGCTCTTTTGTACTCCGCATAGTTTCTCATGTTGATTTCAAGGCCGGGGACCCAAAAAGTCCATTAAATTGAGGTCTGATCTGTCATGTTTAATAGCGTCCGCACAATGTCTTTATTCATAGCGCAATTCAACTCTCCCCTCCAGACTCCATTCACAGTATCAACAAGTTGCACCTGTAATGTTACGTTGTAATATTATCATTTTTTTTTAAAAATTGAGAACATAGAAAAATTTAATAATTTAATTTTTATTGCTAATGGCGTTTGGCTTCACTGCGCAGCTGTGTTTGCTTTGTCACCAATTTTCCAGTGAGTTACATGAAGAAGAAAAATAATGATGGATTGGAGGGATCTTTATCGAATGGGGTTTGCATTTATAACCTTTTCTGTTTGTTGGCACCCCAACACCCGCAGACAGAAAGTGCCATTTATAATTTATCTTCCCTTTCTTAAAGGGACAGTATCACCTAAACATTGTTTTTCTTGTGAATGTCGGTATAAAAAAAATGGTTACAAATGATCTATACATTGTATTAGCCAAATAGCAGCAAATGCCCGAATTAGGAGACAAATGTGTTATTAAATGTGTTTCTTGCTTATGACATCACCTGTGGCACGGTATGCAAATGAACTGATTTTCATTGTCAAATGTGTAATTTGCATACCGTGCCACAGGTGATGTCATAGACGGGGGACTGACCACAGACACATTTAACATACCTTTTTCTCAAAATGTAGGCATTTTCCTTACATTAGGAGCAAAATAGAAGCGACACTGTCCCTTTAAATGTTCAAACCAGTCACATATGCAGGATGCTTGTGAGCAAGGTTTTTAAAGAGCTCTCTTTTGCAGCTTCATATAGGAAGTGTTATGCAATAAACTGAAAAAAGTGCCATAACAGCATCTAGAAACGAAAGTAAGTCTCCTTATATGTCCATTATTTAAAGAGACGGCGTCCCCACAACCTCATGTATATGATATGTATATAATATTTAATTCCAAATAACTTTTTATGCTGTATATTCACACTGCAGTTATTATGTAGGTGACATAGTCCCTTTAATCTCTTTAGGAAACTTTTAAATTGGTTTTCTGTAAAGTAATACTACTATCAATTACATTTGATAGAGCCACTCTGTCACAAAGGTTCCTTACTTAATGGCATGCCGGTCTTGGTTTTGTTGTCTAGAAGGTGACTCAATGTTATTTAACGAGAGTACAAAGCAGGGAATACATGACAGAAAAAAAAAAAATTTGGAAAAAAGCAATACTTTTGTGGTGTTTTATGTCAATAAAACAGACCTGGTTATCCTGAAAAAGCATGCCTGGCCTTTTATATATCAAACCGTGTCAAAGGTGCACTGCTACCATTTTCAGAAGTAAATGAATTCCTGTAACCTCCCTTGATAAGGTCGGATAAAGAAGTCAATGGGCTTTATTCGTCAAACAGAGACTTGCAGGGAACTGAGAAGGGAAGTTCACACTTAAGGCCAAAGTAGCGGAGTTGGAAAAATTCCCCCATTCGGCTGCATTGGAGAAAACAGAAGAAAATATAAGAAAATATACTTTTCTTATAAAATGTACTCACTAGGGACTCCTCCAATCCCTTATCAGCTATATACAAGAAAGAGAGCAAGAATTGTCCAATGTATCTTATTGCAGAACTGGTTTCTGCATAATATTCGGTTGGCTTCAATAATTAATGTCAGGTCTTTTGTACTCGGCATAGTTTCTCATGTTGATCTCAAGGCTGGGGCAACCATTAAACTGAGGTCTGATCTGTCATGTTCTGGACTGGATATCTCCCAAGAGACAAAGATTGGAGGAAGAGAAGGGAATACATAGTGTAACACCGTCATAAAAGTGACAAACATACACTCTATTAAAATACATTCACAAGTGCAAATCAAACATTGAGGTAATGGTTACCAGTGTGTTTTAATAAAAGTGTATTATTATGGTGTTACACCATAGGGTCTACTCAATATAACCCGATCTGGCCCAAAATGTGGCCAGATCAGGGGTTTGTAGCCAAATTGCAATTTGGCTACTCAATCTGCTGATTCTGACTTCACATCCGGTCATCAGCCATCTTGGATAATGGCAAAAAAAGCTGAATCTACCATAACACTTGAAGGCATGATCTGCACCGAGATCTAGGGCTGTGCCATTTTCAATGGTAAATGTGTAATTTGCAGATCGAGGAACAAATAATAAACAGGAGACACCACAGATACATTTTTTCCTCTTAATATGTGTTTTCCTCCCATTCTGCAAGGACACAACCCACTGTTCAGCAATAACATTATGACCACCTCTCTAATATTGTGTAGATTCCGTTTTGCTGCCAAACATTCCTGACCCGTCGAGGCATGGACTCCACTAGACCTCTGAAGGTGTGCTGTGGTATCTGGCACCAAGACGTTAGCAGCAGATCCTTTAAGTCCTGTAAGTTGCAAGCTGGGGCCTCCATGGATGGGACTTGTTTGTCCAGCACATCCCATGGATGCTCGATTGGATTGAGGGAATTTGGAGGCCAAGTCAACACCTTGAACTCCTTGTTGTGTTTTTCAAACCTTTCCTGAACCATTTTTGCTTTGTGGCAGGGAGCATTATCCTGCTGAAAGAGGCCAATGCCATCAGGGAATACTGTTTAAATGGCAGGACCCAAGCAGGACATTGTCCAAAGCATCACACTGCCTCCGCTGGTTTGCCACCCATCATTGGTCATAATGTTATGGCTGATCGGTATGGATAGATCATATTTTATCAATTCTCATTCTCTAGATTCACAGTACATATCATATTTGGATTGACAAAGTTCCATTAACCATCCTGAAAGGGTCTCTAGCCAGGACAATATTGTATGTATAAAAGCATACATACAATAAATATATTCTTTATATTTGTAAACAAATCTAAAATCCAGCCAATGGGTGATACAATCGGCCAATGGGTGATACAATCGGCCAATGGGTGATATGGAGAATCCAAGATGTTTGAGCCTTTGTAGCCAAGAAGAGGACAGAGTAGCATGACTCAGAAAGCCCCCATTTAATAATATTTCAACCCTAACAAGAAAACAAACAAAAAAAAAAACCCAGCTAAACATTAAAACTCAATGGTATACATGACAATTTACAACTCATTGAGAAGGACACCAATATACAGCATTGCACTTTTAGACAATGTTAAAGTGCTATTGTAGACACCCATTATTATTTCATGAGACCACAGTGTACGAGGCTGATCGTTGTAACTTGTAAAGTGATCAATCTTTCTACTGAATTGTCTTTATTACCTTTCATCGTTCATCGGTCTTCTTTTGTCAGTCACCATCTATCTCACTTTCCCATTATTTATCTCATGATTTGTCCTCAACTTTCTAGCCTGACTCTGCGTGATCTTGAGTTACCAAAAGGACATACTCCATGTTCCATTGCTCTTTTCTTCTTTTTGTTTTTTGTTTTGTTTTTTAGGGATTTGCCATTTGCTTTTTATTTTTTACAGACTTTCATTAGTTGCAGTTTTTTTTTTTGTTATCTTTCCCTGTCATATAAGACGTTTCACATAATTTATCCTACATCGATATTCCACATTTACAAACCTTCGTCTCAATAGAGATCAACAAAAATAGAAAGACAATGGACAAAAATATTGATGCAGTCACATCAGATAAGTCATATGGATTAAGACCATGAGTCTTTTTTTTTACATACAGCTTGCATACAGTTAGATGGCAAGCTTGCTTTGACAGCTTTCTTTAAAGGAAATGTATCACCTACCTAAACATTGTTTTTGGTGTGAATGTAGTGAGTAAAACATAGTTGAAAGTGGTCTATACATTGTATTATCAAAATTGCAAAGAAATGCCAACATTAGGAAAACAATGGGTTTATAAATGTGTCTGTGGCGTTTCCTGTTTATGACACCACCTTTGGTTTGATATGCAAAATGTGAAACTTGCCACAGGGGATTCGAAAAACATTAGAAAACATTTTTCTACTAATTTCGGAAATTTGCTTGCTATTTTTCCAAACACAATGGATAGATCGTTGGTGGTCCAAAAGTTGTAGATCGGAATTTTCAATACAGGTAAAATATGACAAAAGCTTTTTCTTCATCATTATTTAAATGCGACTTAATTACTACAGAACAATACATTGTGAGGTATAAAAGTAGGATCCAGTCTGCCCATCTCCTGATGTCTCGCTTTCCCAAGCAACCAACTGTTGGAAAAAAATTAGTATGCATTAATTGTAAGCATTTAAAATAATAATGCTTTAATGAAAGAATTTAAATAAACTACCTAATTGAGCCGTCTTTGCTCTGTATAACTCTATCAGGGGGCAGATGTACTGGGTCAGATCTTACTTCATCTCACTCATCTGACCCAAAATTCTGAACAAAATGTCTGTCCCCTGAATAAGCGTTACAGGAACAGAGGGCTCAATAAGGTACTTTATTTGTATTCTGTCATTGAAGCTTTTCTATTTAAAAAGCCTACACTCGATACATCTTTTAGCGTAACACGGTAGCATTCGACGGGCTCCAAATGGTGTTCAGTGACCTCTCCAGAATCCCACTTCTGAAACCACTATGGTCGGGGTGAGCTCCATTTTTTTAATGACAAATCTAGATGGTAATTTTCCTCTGAGTCAAATAATAATCCATACTGTTGTGTTACATATTAATGATTAGTGAAAAGCAATTCTGTAATATTCACAATATTTGCTCAGGGTTATTGCGCCTTGCAGCACAAATATTCACACTTGAGCACGCCAGAAAGTCGTTATTGCCAATAAGGGATATAAGAATGAATTACCAACAACATTAAATAAATATCTGCCATAATACCATCAGATTTAATAGTTCAGTTTTGACACTCTTGTTATATTATGTTTGGAGGAATTTTCGCTCAAATAATATTAATGGGAATGTGAATTGAAACCCACAGACAGACTCAATATCCACAGTGGGATATTTAGTTTCCTATCTTCACTGTTGGAAGTCAATATGAGACATACAATTAGCAATAATCATTATCATTTCACAGCAATACATAAATATTCCATGAAACAGAGGCATGAGCTTTCAACAGCAAATAACGATGAGAATTTATTGAAAGCGCATAGAACATTTATGTTTTATCGTTGACAGAGAAGATGATGACTATGCTCTGCCACTAGCTTTAACCCTATTTTGGATAAATGGAATGTTTGCTAGGTGCTGGTGGAGAAATGACAGCAAGGTTTATTAAAATCTTTCAAATATTGTACTCAAAGGTGTAAAACGTCTCAATTTTTTGTCACTTTTTTTTTTTGCCTTTCTTATTGGTTTCTTGTTTAGGAGAGGTGGTAAGTAGACAGTAAGGAGAATTTTCTATTATTAATGTATTTTTGATGTATTCTCTTTAGTGATTAGACCACCATTTAAACATTTTGATTTGGTGTTTTAAGATAATGATTTTTTTATGATCTATTGGGGAAAAACAAAAACGAAAATTAAAAAGTTTTTTTTTTTTTTTTTAAAAAACAATAAATATATTTGTATCCACTGAATTGTTCAGTTTTTCTGACATCTTAAGTTAACCAGCATGTCAAATTAAAAATAAGTCATGTTTCCTATTGAAAGGCGGCGTGGAAAAGGTTGCACATCATTATGACTCACATTTCAAAGCTGCGCATCAATGTTAACATTATGTTGAATGGTAGAATTTTTCCACTTCAGCTCCTCTGGCCTTAAGTGTTTTTTTTTTTTTTTGAGAATTCTATTTGTTTCAACATCTTTTTCTATGTCTATGTTATAGTTCATTTTGTTTTGTTTTCCTTAAGTCATGGTTAGGATCTGCCAATTTGCGGGGTATGCTGACCTGTGCAAACATATCCATCAGGGATGACTAAATTCCTGCCCATTTTATATTCCAGGTTCTGTTGCTAGGTCTTTGCCTTCGGGTCTGTGATACTGTTTATTCTCGTGTATCCATGTCCTTCCCCAAATGTCCTGTTTTTCTGACCCTGACATCCTGTAGGTTCCTTCCACCCGAGTTTAATCTCTGATTTGCGGATCTTTCTTTGGGTTTAATAGTTGTTGCTGCAATCACTGGTGCTTGGCATGTTTACACATGAATCTATATGCTTCACCCTGGGAGAGAGTGTGCACATTGCACCAGATCCTACAAAGCCACTGATGACCCACTGGATTCCTCTTTCTAAGCACTGGGCCATTGTGGTCATGACAAACCTGTCTGACGCTATCTTCCTTGAATAACAAACCTAGATTGCACACAACCTGAGCCACTGTGTGTAAATATCTACTCATTAGAATCAGATCCCCAAAGTGGACTTTTTCTGCTGCATAAAAATGTCATGGTGCGTAAAGGTTCACACTGCTTTAGAACTGTATGGTTTGCAACCATATTAACCCAGGGACCAGAAAACATCCCATCAGCAGCGTATGCATGGTACCTTAACATGGAGGAGTTTCTTGTTGGCTTAACCCCCATCACTGATGCTATGTATGTTCTATTTACAAAGCATTAGTTGAACCGAGAGCTTCAATGACTAATGGGACTATCTGCATCAACACTATGTATCGAAAATGTTCTCTCTAGAAAAATAAAGAGCTTGGACTGCATCATTCCATTGACCATCATTCATTATGTGTAAGTTGCAAACTTGAGCCCTTTATTCCAGGAATACAAACTATCTCTTTCATCATGAAACATCACTATAAACAGGTTCACTGAATATAGTAACCCTCTTGACTAAGACTATACAGTAGTATTCACCTTCACCAGGACCTCCTTCACATTTACGGTGCAACTAGGTAGACTGAAGGAATCCCCTCATGACCTTAGGGGTTATTAGTGTGGGGGGGAATCAAGGTAACGTTGAGCTAGAAATGGGTGGGATTTGTCATTAAAACAGATTTGTTATGCCTTCTGCAAAGCCACTGAAATAATAAAAGCCTAGGCCAATGGCCGAAATGCTCTAACAGCAAGGCAGGGCAGGTAACTTGTGGCCCTGGAACAAAATCAATTTAGTGGCCAAAGTGCAAATTTATCAGCCCACCAGTTATCATCCCAATATAGACACAGTAAAGATAAAATAGATTAAGGTGTAATTCAAGGGCAATTACCTCTATACCCTCCTTGCCAGCCCTCCCTGCTTGTGAAATATGCTACTCCTGCTAAGGGAAGAACTACACGACTTCACCATTTACACATTAACCACCATGCTGTCATCATAACCTGGTCTGGCATGGACCATATTAATGTATAGTCAGTTCTGTTTCTATAATGTCCGCAGTTCTATAGACCTGAAGAATGCTGGACGAGTAAAAGGTTGAAATACGGAATATAAGGCGGACATTGTTCTCATGGCACAGACCAGAGCTGACTCTCGCTAGTTTTCAACCTCTATCACAATAACTGAGATTTAGAAATGCGTTGGCACGCCCCGTTTTAATTAAAGAAATCCCACAAGAAAGACCTCAAGGTTTGGCTGATCAACCATCATTTCTAGACCTCAACCTCATTCTTTTCCTGATAGATTCCCTTTAAAATTAATGATCTTGAGCGATGTAGTCAGCAGCAGATGGGGAGGTGATGACATGCTTTGTAAACTTTGACTTTGAAATTTACATCCCGTGTGTTTTTTTCCAACTCATCCTTGTTTTTACCCTGCCATATCCTTGTCTGTAAGGTAGTAAATGTGTCAATATTTTTGGTGTAGCTAAAAAGCAATCTGCTTTAATGTCATGAAAATCCAATGCCTAGGAATACATGCCAACAATGTGTGGATAAGAACCTTTGCTAAAAAATATCCACTATTATAATTACTGATAATATCAAGAAGAATAATACAATAATGTCACTGAGGTCATTCCCTTTATCAGTTTGGTAAGAAAGCCATGGAAAGAATAAAGGAAGATACCATCATACAAAAAGGTTCAATAGATATATATTTGCATTAAAAAAATAAGTGATGTGAATTATACGCTGCTTTCAATATCTGTGGACCCAAAAGAAAAATAATGTAGAATGGATCTATATTTTATTTATACCAATTATCCAGTAAAAATATTGAGACTCATAAATTACTAAGACTATCACTGCAAATATTCTCCAGATGCAAATATTAATGAGAATAATCATAAAGGTCTATTCAATAAGGAGAGAATTACAGGGTATTGTGATGGGAATTCCAAGCTTTAGGCCAATGTAGCCAAATTAGAATAATTCTCCAATGCAGCCAAACCTATGTAGTAGTACTATGCTACTCCTAAAACAGAACTAACATGTATCAATTCACGGACAGGTGCAATTAAAAGATTGCAACCAACAGACATTTTAAAAACTAATTCTTCACTGAAAGAACATAAAGTGCTGTATTAAGCCCTGTGAATTGCTCTGCTGGGGGTGTCCATATCGTTCAGAATCTAGGGATCAGCTGAAAGAAGATTTGACTAAATACTCCAATCCAGTCTCATTGACAGAGCTATCGATCTTCTGGCTTGATTGGTATGTGTAGATGTGTGTTTGATAATGCCCCTGCTACCCACTGAATTTCAGGTGGGGGGTTTTCCCCATCACCTTTACCCACCACATCTTAAATGGTCTGTTCTTCATGTACTGCTCCAAGCCTCAAGCAATAAGCCAGTGAACCAACCTCATGTTGCTATGCCCCATCACGGTCGTTACAGCTGTCTGTGAGCGGTGATCTGGCTTCTGCACCTCGTGCTGAGCTGTGTAGCATGCATAGGCTCCGAGGGGTCCATGTTTAAAGTGAATAAATATGTGAAAGATGATGTTGACCTTATTTGCATATATCTACCCACAATCCCTTGCATCATTTATATCACAGTGAATGTGATATTTCTGTGGACAAAGCACGTTTTTTTGGCTTGCTTGCTGTGTGCAGATATGTCTTTCATAATACCTCTGGTACCCATTAACAGAGTTATACAGAGCAGAGGATGCATTTTTATTCCTTTATTGAAGCCTTTCTATTTAAAACTTCCACGCTTGATGCAAACTTTCAATTAAACATACGTACATTTTTTGCCTTCAGTTGTCCTTAAGCATGCTCTATGATTAATAGGTATTGAACATGCTAGGATTACACCTATTATACACGGATCAGCCATAACATTATGACCACTGACAGGTGGTAAGTCGGCAGAGGCAGTGTGATGCTTTGAGCAATGCTCTGCTGGGAAACCTTGGGTACTGCCATTCATGTGGATGTTACTGACACGTACCACCTACCTAAGCACTGATGTAGACCATGTACACGCTTTCATGGAAACGGTATTCCCTGATGGCATTGGCCTCTTGAAGCAGAATAATACCCTTGGCCATACAGCAAAAATGGTTCAGGAATGGTTTGAGGAACACAGCAACGAGTTCAAGGTGTTGACTCCAAATTCCCCAGATCTCAATCCAATCAAGCATCTGTGGGATGTGCTGGACAAACAAGTCCGATGGAAGCCTCACCTCCCAACTTACAGGACTTAAAGGATCTGCTGCTAACGTCTTGGTGCCAGTTGCCCCAGCACACCTTCAGAGGTCTAGTGGAGTCCATGCCTCGACCAGTTACAATATTAGGCAGGTGGTCATAATGTTATGGCTGATCGGTGTTTGCTTTCTATATAGCCAGCTCAGGAGATCTTGGTGACTGCAGGGAATTGCATGTTTTAGGATTCCTGCTCGCTCCAATCTTTTTAAATAATATGCCTTGTATTTGTCATAATTATGATCTAAAATAATTCCCCAACTGCATATTATATATTTTATATCACTGGGGTGCTCAGTCCTCAGTCTACTAAAGGATGCAGTAAATTGAATCTGAATTGTAGAACATAACATCTGTCCTTGGCAAAGTTTCAAGTTACAATTCTATATAAATAAAGTGGCAATGTATGTTAGAACATTGTCCAACAATATAACAAACATGCTGACAAATGAAAAACCATAGAAAAAAAGGAAATTAGATTCTGAACATGTCCAAGACACAAAGGATGCATTTCAAAGGTTTTTTTTTATGCCGTTACGGTATGCTCCCTATACCATTCCTTTCAGTCAGTGCTATATGTCATTATATAATGAACTAACTAGATCATCTTATGTGTCAAAAAAAAAAAACACACCTTTCCTGGAAAATTTCAATGAAGTGTAACCAGTCTCTGTTCAGTGGAGGGCTGACAACTTTTGGCCCCAGAGGTTAAAAGCTATTTAGTGGCCTACCCGTTATTATTGTAGACAGATACAGACAGATAGACACAGATCAGCTACAGAAATTACCAGACAGACAAAACAATTCGCTAGAAAGACAGAAAGCGCTACACACTAGAGACTATGCTTCCAGCTGTGGCCCCCCCTAGGCTGTTTCTTCGCTACAACTCCTGTATTATCTTGCCATTCGCAAAAAAACTATGGAGAATTGTTAGGGTTTGTAGTTCTACAGCAGTTGAAGGGCCACAGTTAGACACCTAGGCACTAGAGAAAAGTGCCCTCCCTAGCCTCTGTTATGACTTACACACCAGATTATGGTATTCACTATAACTTTTATGTATTAAACATTATATACATTGGTTACAATGATATTCTGATGCAAAACATTAGACTATCTATGCCACCTTTCTCCAATACTCGTTAGAGCGGTGCTCTTCTGCCAATATTGCACCCCCCATCACTTCTCTGTTTATAAGCCCCCCTTATTCATTTTGTCTCCATCTCCATTTTCGTCTGCCTTATATTAATGATATGTCCCCTTACAGTAATGTCGGTGCGTTCCTGTCGGTGTGTGCTCGATTTCCAATCAAACCTGTTTGTCTTTGGTGAATTATATGGGAAGGGTTTCGCCCATCCATTGAGCTGGGCCGAGACACACACATACAGGCTGCATCGAGCTACCTTTCGTTAATGACAGATAATACACGCTCATCATGATAAACCTACACGTCACGATATAAGCCTTTATTAACTTCAAACAGGACATTTAAACCACTTTACAAACACCAAAAGTAGAGCAGGTTTCTGAAAAATTACCTGCCACTAGAGGTTATTCAAATTCAAGTCTTGATTTATTAGACTAGACAGTTTTAAGACCATATCTATAGCACGTAGTTAGCCATAGTGCTGAACTGACATTTTTTAAATTAAGTACAAAGAATAGACTGTGTAGTTAGCCTGCTGTATTCACGCACTATATCTCTCTGTGAGCCGGAGGAGGTCAGAGCATGCTACAAATACATAAATTAACCATTTCATGATGTCACCAATATAGATTCATTATTTAGTTTTCCCATCTTGTTTTCTAATCACAATTCTTCCAACCTTAACACAAGAATTTATTAAGGATTCCCTACAGGATCTTTAAAAAAAAAAAAAAAAGCCAACCCAGTTCAACATTTTCTGTAATACATTTTTATGGAGGCTGTTGCTCTCAGCATATAGTTGGAGCGGAAAAAGGCTAACTACATACACACATTTGTTTATAGACACAAATATATATAAACATTTGTGTACAGACATATGCAACCATATGTTTACACATCCTGTGCAGAGCAGCAACTTATATTGCAAGCTTATATTAAACCCAATAGAGGACTAAACATATGCTTATGGCCATCAATGGGTTATTGCAAAATCCCCTCTACAAACATTCTGGTTCAGCTATTAGATTGCATAAATGAGGTCTGGGAAGATGATCCCATCATGCAGGGATGTGCTTTGGCAGATGAATATTTGCATGACGCAGCAGCTTAGCCAGTATAGACCTCCTCTGGAGTATATATATCTGTGACTGTACTTACGGTTGCAGACATTACACCTGATTGTGCCACATGGCTTTCAGGTCCTTATCAGAGCAGTAGATTAGAGCAACAATTAAAGTAGTAGGACAAATGGATGTTTTTTTTTAATTTCAGAACGAGGGGTTTTTATGTTCGAATCAGGGCAGAAAAATGTTCAGTCCATCAAAATATAAAATACGTCTTTAAGAATGCATGGGATAAGTATTACCCATAGGGATATCATTACATTACCATTTATTTACATAGCGCCATCAATTTACGCAGCGCTAGGTACAGAGCGTAGAAGGGTGCTACATACTAACTTAGACAAACCAGAACAGACTGCTACACGGGGTAGAGAGCCCTGCTCGCAGAGCTATATCATGAACTTAAGACAGGACCCAGGACTAAATAAGGTATGGGGATTTTACAGCAGGCCTAGTTGTGGGTTTACTATCGAAATGGCTTGAGGTCAACACTGCTCGTCGAACTATCCCACAACCAAATGACACAGGTCAATAAGTTATGTGGACGTAGCGATGCATGTGTAAAGATGTCTAACTGAATCGGCTTGACCAAAAGGGGTAAAAGGCCACCCAATCACGTAGCAGGATTCCCCTTGTTGAGCCTGACACGAGTTGAGGATCAGGGTGCCCTCGTACCTTGAAGATTAGGTGATGGCTCTTTGTCCCTGGTGGCCCTGCGTATGTGGGATATCCATGGCACTGTGAGGGAGCTATAAGACACTGTGAGCAGTTATGTGACACTGTGGTAAAGTATGTGGCACTCTGGAGCACCTTTAATACAGTGGGACGAGCTGGGACGCGTGTAATTTCCGATTTAGCATTATGAGATCACCAGAAGAAACCTCTAAAGCAGTGGGAAGCTGGAGGAAGCACAGCCATTCCTCCCGAGGAAGTTGGGACAGATATACCCGTCGAAACGCGTCAAGGAGCTTTTTTTAATACTTGGGACTGCCGTTTCCATTCTATCTGGAACTTCTTGTCTTTCAGTTCTGCGGGCAAGGGTGTGCCATCATTTACTGCTCTATGTATGTTTTTACATACATACAGAATCAATGATTATTTTGAAGAAAGTTTTGTATGTCTCTGGCATCTCCATGTGAGTGCAATATCCCAGCATACTGTATTATTTAATATCTACATATTATGCTATGGCGTTTTTTCCTTTTTTTTTTTTGTTTCCATAGGTTTTTTTTTGCGCTACTCCACTTCTACTCGTTTTCTATTGTACTGGGTATGTGGCCTTCTCAGGAAAAGAAAAAAAAACATTTTGAGACTCAAATTAGGGCAATGCCTCATTCTGAAGGTGCGTCGTCACGTGGGTCAATAGTTCAACACATGTTAATGCAAAATGGGATGCCATAGTCATATAGCCCTTCCAGTTAATTCTTAAGTCTTTAGCTTTTACTAGCTAGATAGGGATGCAACATATAGCAACATATTGTAATTGTTTACTGAACAAAAAGTACATGTATGTAGCAGTAACAAAACATTTTTAATTGTCACCTAACACCAAAAGATTTTTTTAAAAAATAACAAAAAACAATTTGTGTGATTGTTAGCAGATCACTGTGTCCCAAACGAGACTACCGTGTTATCCTTCATGGCAAATAAACACCACCAGATGGCAGTGTTGTCAACTAATGGGGAACTGATTAATAGAGCAGAACAATGAAAAACAGCCAGGGAAGCAAAAAAAAAAAAAAAAAACCCTCTAAGTAACAATGTTTTAGAAAATGTCAACGAGACAAATGAAATGGTAAAAAAAAACCAACTAAAATAAACCCAATGGTATAGAATATCCCCATGGGAGCTGGGGCAACCTATACTGCTTAGGAGATATGATATCCGCCATGTAAGTAAAAAAAACAACCTCTGAATATAGCCCTGGGTAGGGTGCAGATCCAGCAATTGGTGGCTATTTACTGGACATGGTGATGGACACCAATAAACAATAAAGCGTCCTAAGTGTACAACTAAGTCTTAAGTATGGGTCAGTGGTACAATGCCATTGACCGCAGTGCCAGCCGTTTGGTCCCATAGATGATGACTTTGGAGCGAAGATAGATCACCACTTTCACCAGGATTAGCAAATTCACGCTGAATACACTTTTCTGTTATGTTTAACATCTTATGTACATCCCTGCTCTTTTGTGTCGGGATTCTTTAAACTGCGTTGTGCCTGCACTCACGCAGTCAGAGCAACACAGGTGTTCATGACTGGTGCACACACATCAGACATGTATTGGGAGTCCACATTAGGCATACTCAACCATGTGGATAGCGCCAATATCAGGTGCTATCCCTGTGTGTCTCTTCTTCATGCATCAAACGCATAGAATCTCCAACTAGGTGTCCGGCCCACTGGCGCACCCATCTTCCTACCCGCCGCCTTACCTGTACTGTTGCTCGGCGGCAGATCTCCTCCGCTGCCGGGCGCCATCGTCGGGGTGCACGCTGTCCCCTCTGTCGGATCCTCCGTTAGAGGCGGTGCACGTGTCTCTCTTTCCTCGCACGTGCACATTTTCCGAGAGCAGAAATAAAGTACAAACATTGCCATGGTGATGCACATCTAGACTCCGCCTCCGCATCATTACCAAAGCTCCTCCCCCTAACACTACTTAATCTCTGAGCTCCCTCTCAGCATTGCTCATAGTTATTGTTGCCTCCGGTAAGTTCACAGCCTCCAAGCTCTACTTTGTTTGTTTCCTGGTTTTGACCCTGCTTGTCCCGCCGTTTACTCTGATTTCCGCCACCCCTGACCCTGGCTTGTATAACTACAATTCCCTCCGGTATTCCTGACCACGGCTTGTCTCCTCCCACTACACTTTTCTCTACGACAACTTCATTGAACATCCTTTGAGTTCCAGCACGATCACCCACATTTGCGGTCACTCTGAAAAGAGTTCTGTTCACAATTTCAGTTCCCCTCCTTCTTGCTGCTCTAGCAAGTGTGGTTCCATAGCTACAGGGCAACACTTGAACACGAGTAAACCTCTCTGGCACTAGGTATATCCGACGATCACTTTCTCAGTACGTAAGCTAAGACACCTACTGTTCTAGCGAAATACAGTCAGGAAGGTTCCTCTGATATCAAACATATCAGCAAGTCTGATAAGCATTCCAAATATATCTACTGTGTTATGGCAACACACACAGAAACTATCCATTTCCCACCGTTTCATTGTAACTCACATGGCGTAAAATCTAATTTGTTCAATATAAAAATTTATATGGTAGCCTGCCCTAATTGCCCATTATCTGTAAAAACTACTACAGGGAGAGGCAATTAGAATTCGGCAATAAAGCACTTGTCATCCGGTTTACAAATGACATCACTCAGCCAACAAGAGCCAATCAAACTACATCTTGTTTGGTGACACCTGTGACATTCTTTGTTAATTGGGGAATGTTTTAAAGGCCTGATTCCTCTGATTACAATTGTCATGCCTTCGTTTTCGATATATCATCCTATCAATCAGCCTACGTGTGTTTTCAAGGTCTTTGGAGCAGAAATTTCAGAGTTTTTGTTGTGCCAAGTGCTCTGCTTTGGGAAACAGATTTAAATATCAATTTAAAAAGGATAGGATCTATATATAAAAAAAAGAGATTTATACTTTTTTTCTGTCTTCATAAAACTTTTTTACAACAACTTTGTCTAAGATGAAAAGGTACACAGGACATTTATATTTTTTCTGACATATTTCTAGTTTTGTCTCTAACACAAAGAATTACCCTCGTTATGGAGTTGAACAAACCATATTTTTTTTTACATGAGTATCGAAGGATATGTTGCATCATTATTCCCAATTCTGTTCTGCAGATTTGTGGAGGGAACCTAACTTGGTTCCTGACCTTTAATTTGATGACTATGGCCCACGGACTTGCTCTGTTGCAGATGCCTGCGTCGCTCCATTGATGGGTTCTATAGCTGAATCTGTGATATCGGCCTACAATGTTTGGACTCTCTAACACATTCCAAGTTAAGCCTTGGTTCTTGGAAAACAAACATCTCCTAAAAAAAAAACCCCAGTAAGGTCACTAAATGTACCCTTTTTCCGGGGATGGGACACTTCATCGCGGCTGCTTCAGCGCAGCCGCTTCACCGCCGACTCTGCAGTACAAGACAGCTCGTCGCTGGAGATTTCATCGCGGGACATTTCATCGCTAAAGGTAAGTATTTTAGCTATTTTAGTTTATTTTAGTAAGGGTGGTTAGAATTATGGTTTAGGGGGTTAGAATTAGGGTTTAGGGGGTTAATTTTAGTATTAGGGTTCAGGGTTAATTTTAGTATTATGGTTTAAGGGGTTAATTTTAGTATTAGGGTTTGGGGGTTAATTTTAGTTTTGGGGTTAATTTTAGTATTGGGGTTTGGGAATCATTTATTAGGGGTTATTTTCTTTTTACTTTTACATTTGTAAGAGCTGACAGTTCAGTGCTGAACTGTCAGCTCTTACATAGCCGCGGCCGCGATGTAACGCCCGCGTTATTCTTCATTGCTTACAGTTCCGCATTCTAACTGCTGCGCTGAACTGTCAGCGATGAAGATGCGGCGAAGAAGTGTCCTAGACCCACCATTTCCTTCTCTGAAAATCCTGTGTGGTCTCAAATTGCAGATTTAACCAGACTTTTTAATTATTTTTTCTTTTAGAGAAATGGGAACATATTTATTTATATATATATATTCATAGCAAACCTAGGTGTAGTGGTTTGAACTGTAGACATTTTCCCAAATGTATCAAACAAACAAAACAAAAAAACAACACACAATAAAATGTACTGTAGATAACATACAAACCATAATAAATAATTCAGTCTTACTCTACCTCGCATTGACTTTACTAGTCACTGAAAGCATGTTGAATCCATTACGGCCAGTGTTCCTGCCAACCCCTGCGGGTTTCTGTTGATCCGTGTTTGCCTGTTGTCAAAATGCCAGCTAAAACTTTCCGTGAGTAACCGGAATAACCTAAAATAATAAATATCAACTAGATAGTTCTATGCGCACATCAAAATGGCAGCTCGCTAAATTATGGTTATACATACAAGTATTTGAGTTTAAAACTTATTGCATTCATTTTTATTTTTCTAACTGTATATGATCTCTTTCTATGCACCACATCCGGAACAAATGATCATTTGGTATCGAAAAGCCAACCCCAAAGCAAGCCAGGACCGAGACCACTGCATGCCACATGAGTTCCCAAGCACATCAACCTCTTTCTTCCTCTAGGACAGTAATGGCACAGGTGCCACCTGTGGCCCTCGGGAGCCTCCGAGGTGGCACTTAGCATCTGAGTGTATTGTCACCATCTTCATACATAGGAGTAAGTGGATCACATGGGGGGGTATCCTGCAGAAGTATGGGCACTTGGGCTTAATAACGTTTGCCATCACTGGCCTAGGAGGACTAAAATTGGCAAGAGGTATGTATATTTTACATTAATATAACTCCTAAACCATTCATTTTCTAGCTGCAAGGCTGGCAAACATATAGCTCATGTCATGTTTTTTTCTTGGAGGTTGCATCGTAGGGAAAGTCATTGCACAGATTGCTTGGGTCTGTCCGAAAAAAAAAGATGGCTTAATAAATAATGGAGAAAATTCTCCAACAATTATCAGCAGTAGTTTGTGATTAGGAAAGAGAAAGCACACAAACCATTTGGGAACACCTGCCACCAAATAATCCATGTGTACAAAAGGATGTGTCATTCGCTAATGGCATCGGAACTATTTGCAGTCAGCAGAGATTTGCTGTTTCACTAGCATTGTCCCAACAGTCTGGTTATTGAGTCATCAGAACTCTCAAGCCATCTGTAGACAACACTCTTCCTGGCAGGAAGACCATAGGCAGAGCATATCTTCACATGAAGTAGACCAAGAAGCGTCCCTTGCTCTCAGGGGTATGATTAAACAATCCAAAATGTTTTCTTGTGATGTGAAATTTAAGTATAATTTACAGAACCATTGTGCAGTTTGTCTGTCTGTTATCTATCTTCTGTCTATTTATCTATCTGTCTATCTAGTGTGTGTCAGTGTGTATATTGTGTGTCTCTCTGTATGTCTGAGTGTGTATTCATGTACCTATGTGTTTGTCTATCCATCGTGTGACTATCTGTGTTTTTGTCTGTATGTTTGACTGTGCATCTTTTCTATTGAAATGTGTGTCTGTCTATTGACTGTCTGTTTGTCTATTCATCTATTTTGTGTCTGTATATTTGTCTGTATGACTGACTGTGCATCTTTCTATTGATGTGTGTCTGTCTCTCTATTGTCTGTTTGTTTGTCTGTGTGCCTGTATGTTTATTGTGTGTCTGTGTGTTTATCTAACTTCCTTCAGTTCACGCAGTCGTTATTACATTCCTATATATCACCAGAAGATCTGATGGCGAATGAAAAGATTCCTGCTGACTTTAGAATGTGCTCCATTGGGAACTATGCACTAAACGGGAGGCGTGACTGAGTTGCGCTTACATGCCGCCTCCCAAGCCACGCCATTTGGGAAGATATGGGGAGGTATGTACAAACAGGCATTATATAAATCTAATCCTGAAACAAGGGATTCAAACTTAGCACAACTGCTCTCCTGGCCTATTGGTGCCTGCGCCTTTAACCTTGGGTTGCGACTCTGCATTTTAAAAATACATTAGTCCTTCCATTTTTCTTTTCTAGGTTCTGTACCGTTCAATACCTACTCTGGCAAGTATAATGCTATCTATCTTTTTTACGAACAAAAAAATTGACCCCAAAAAATAACAAAAATCCCTCCCTGGCTGTCAAATCGTGGTAATCTATTCCTTGTTTAGCTTTCATTTCTGCTTTTTATGGTTTTTATTTTTAGCTGAATAAATACGCATTGAATCATACTGAGTTATGGCACAATTCTATGTCTCTTCACAGCAGTGGCTTTTATTATATCCATCTGTGACCCCAATCAAATTAAAGGCCTGTCCTCTGTCTTCTTTCATCATTCTAGCCTTCCAGATGTTAAAATAAGTTCTGCACACCAGGATCATTTTCTTTCGGCAATTTGAAAATGTCATTCATTTATTAAATTCTGCCCTGTTACTGACCTAATGCTTTTATTTTATCTGATTTTTGTTTTATTATTTGTTTGTTTTTTTTCTGCACACTTTGCATTATATACTCATCTTTGGTGACTGTGCTCCCAAAGTCTTCCTTTAGCTGAAGGTACCAATCCTCTCTCCACAGAAGCTTACTGAACTATTAACTTCTTCACTGAGTTTTTAAACTAAACTGTTCCATACCTACCCACAATCCTGG